>JANTCA010029037.1:0-13732 GCA_024741275.1 Chironex yamaguchii | reverse complement strand
TTGGACGGTTGAAATTTGGAAATTTCAAGCGATAGCATAAGTTAAAACGAACAGGTTGACTAACGATCTCATTTTGGAGACAGAGTAAGGATAATTTCATATCTGTGATGGAAAGGTGAAGTATACAATCCTGAGATGGACAAGCTAAACATGTATAGTCAAACAAAGTTAAGATTTCGGTATTACCGAACAATGACATATTTAAGATGAAGAACAAGAGCTCACTTTGATCGATGAAAAATTTCAATTTTGGGTCAACAAACTGGCGTACGTTGATAACAAATCGCGATATCGTGATATTCCGTGCTTATGAAATTTGTAAATGAAAAAATACTTCGTTTTTCCATATTGCTATTTCCTCGCCAGCCTTTCTTCGCATTCTGCTTTTTTCTGTAAGTAATTGCCCGGTGGTAATTTTTGTAAATGCCTTCGCGTCCTTTGGGGATGGTAGCAGTCTTTTACTGCCGAATTTTTTCGAGGTCTGCTGGGAAAAGTACGACCGAAATCGGACTGATTATAATGACAGTAGCATTGTAGTTGTTTCTTCTAACCACTCGTGATTTGCTGTTTTAGAAACATGTATATAAAGAAATTTACTAAGTTAATTTACCAAAAAAAGAAGTGACTAAGTGCTAAATTTCTTCTTAGCTAAAATTTTGGAGGTTGAAAACTATTGGCAAAAATATACTGGACTAGTTGGAAAAGAATAATTGTTTACCATGTTTACTCTCAATTTGGGAAAGCTACGTAAGCACTTGTTCCATTTTACAAATACCCGAGTTGTGTTATTTTTGCTTATAAATCTTGATAGCTTATGGACACCTGCGTCAGAAATGGTTACTATGAAGAAGCACTGGAACTTTCAAGCTACGTAAAGAGACTGGGGAAGAAATTGTCATCAATTCAGATAATTGCGGTAGGTGGACATTGACAATTTCCTGCTGCTTTATTTCTGATATTTGGCTTCTTTAAAGTTAATAAGACGCTTCTACAACTTTGAATTATTGAAATGAAAATACATTCTAAAACACGCGTTGCTCTGGCAGCAATAGGATATGAAAACTTGTTATATTTTAAAATATATATTCGCTATGGAGCTTTTCGTCTGACACCGGTGATGTATATTCTTCAGTAAAAATTTTGAAAGAGGTTGTGTTGGGTGGGAACCAAGCCATTGTATACGGAAAGACTTTGTTGTTGCTGTCATTGTCATTGTATTGAAGAAATATTTTCTGTACCTGTTGATAGGATATTAGTCGCGAGGTTAAGAATGCTACCCAGGTGATGTTAAAGCAACTTTTGCAGCAGCTAAGAACAAACATTCAGTTGCCAGCTTGTTTGAGGATTATTGGTTACTTACGCCAATTGGAAGCATTTACGGAATCAGAACTGCGAATTAAATTTCTTCAGGTAAGGCCATTATATGTAAAAAGAAAATGTGTTTGGCCAGTTGTTTAATTGTGCGGTCTAAAGTGAATATCAGCTTGGTATTACCCGATAGCATTTATAGGCGTTTTTCCAAGGAACATCGAGTGTGGTACACGACGAGACGTACTCTTTATTTATTACTTAAAATTGATTGACTGAGTCGCAGAAAAACTAATTCTGCGCCTTCACATCCTCTAAGTCTTTCATGCCAAGTTTTTGAAATGCAGATTATGTCGCATTGAGCTGTACAGTCATTCAGAGTCACAAGCAACAAATCCGTAAGAAAAATCCCACAAGAAGATAGGCTCATCGTCCTTTGGGATGAATAGCTTTATATACCAAGAAATGACAACGTTTTACAGCGGGAGAATGCCTACGCCGTAAACGGTAGGTTCTAAGCACGAGCCTTGATCAGGTTGTTGCATTGGCTTGACAGGCCCCCTACTAGTATCTCCTGTTTACTTCAATCCTTCATCTCTGTTCGTAGTTATATCGTATTAGGTTTTGTAGTCGCCAATGTTGTATGGATTAGTCACTCTTCTCTTGCCTTATAACACTTCCTCTTCCTATCCATTTTATATTAGGACGTCTTTTCCTGGCTAAATCTTGATGTTTCTTTGGCCTGTTACTTTTTCCATAACCTTTACAGATTTAAAATCGGTCTGAAAGTCAGGGTATTCGTGGACATCACTCGATCATCTCCAATAATTATTATTAATATAATTTGGACGTTTTGCAGTTACTTCGCGTAATGGTTCCAGTTTTCAGTAATGACCCTTTAATCACTCATGTTCTATTTTTAATGTACATTGTTACCAAGACTTATTTTTCTTTGACATTGTTTTGCCCATTCATGTTTACTGTTTTTCGTGGCTGAATTGTTTTTAACCGAGATATTTGCTCTGGTCGAATACCAACACGTTTGGCAGTTTTGTGATGAACTGTTATGAACTATGCCTTGAACAGACATTCTGTAAACCAAATCATGCTGTTGCTGACAATTTTACACGGTTTACCATTATGTGCCTAGAGGCTACTGTATAATAATAAGCATGTAAAATTCGCATAGATGCATGGTTCACGTCTCCAAAAGGGTGGTAAGGTTACAAATTGTATTCTACATTTACAATATTAAGAAGTAAACTGGTTACATTTCTGTGATGAGGAGGTATTCCTAGTTGTCGTGTTGACGCAGACTGACTTTATATGCAGACTTATACTACACGTTTGCGACTCGTTTACTAGTGTACTCCATCTCGTCAGTAAATTTAGGTTTGTTCTGGAATCTTAGATATTTTAATGCGACATTTGCGCGTTTTGTAGGTAAGAGTAACTCATCTATGTTTGCTTCTAATGTTTAAAGTTTCGTCGAATCGCAGAAATACTCGAAGTTAATTTTCTATTAAAATTATCAGCAAAATTAATTATTTTTTAGAAAAATAGTTTTTAGTCGGTTTTTCCACGTTTGAAAGGTTATTTCTCTTCCAATAACAGTATTTATTCGAAAATACGTGTACAGTAAGAATTCAGCACACATTTTTGTTTCCCCCCGTTAATAGGCAAGAGATACCTGGTTTCAAGGTATTTTGAATACAATACCGACTGAAGATGGTAAGTTAAGGAACCTAAAGTATACTATTAAGCGCATGACTTTGTAAACAATAAAACAAGCTTTGATGGTTTCTACATATTAGTACTACAGTGTAGCTAACAGTGTTAGAAGAATTACAGCATTCTACTGCTGCTTTTGGTGCTAGTGTTATTGTATACCTCATTGGTATGGCGTGTCCAAGTGAAGGTAACAATACCGAGAAAAGAAGAAAAGATAAGAAAATATCAACAACTGTGTTCCAAATTACGAGAGAGACTTGAATTACACACGGCGAAGGTGATACTAGCGGTGATTGGATCCTTCTGGATAACGTGAAGGTCATATCAGAAAATTTAAAGAATCCACTTGATTAAAACGAAATATAATCGGTTGTCTGAGAAATGGAAAAAACTGTTTTATGGGAAATTGAGACAATATTGAGAACAGCATTGTCAGGACTGACTTGATAAAGTGAATGTTTTCACTTAGCCACCAAACATTGTTGCCTAAGATCTCTACCTTTCGTACTTAACTTGAGAGGGTTTATTGGCTTAGGCTACAATTTCTTTATTTCTTTTTTTCTCCTTATTCTTTGCAAAAAATTAATTACTGGGATTAACCTGATGCATAATGATAGTGTCAATATCTCATGGTAATATAATTTTGAAGACACTTCAAGGAGCTAGTAGGCATTACATTCCTGTTAATACGTTTTACTAGAGACTTGAGCAACTCATTTGCAATTAGGGAAACGTTCACGGTTAGTATTTGGATTGTCACTGGTTAGAGATTGTAAGCTCACCATAAACAATAACCAGAGGCACGTCATCGCCTTGAAGAGCTTAGAAGCTAAAGCATTTCGCTTTATCTTTGATCGGAAAGTATCGTATCAAGGTATTTAGGATATGTTCCTGACTCATGGATATGAAATAAATTTATATGTGCTGTACTATACTTTCCTAGCTGTGATTTCCATGTTGTGTTTAACCACATTTGTTTCGCCTGATTATGACTATCTTCTCTTTTTGTGTTAAATTCTTTTTCCTTTTAGCGTACTACCACATTACAAAAGTGGTCGAGGCCAGTCGAGTGCATTTGTTTGATATCATAACACAATACCGTGCTATTTTTTCTGACGATGATCCTATAATTGTCAATAAAGAAGACGATGGTATTAATTATCCATACATATTGCAAGCATGGGTAGCACGCAAGGTAAGCTGTTCATAGTGTAATGAGCAACGAACTTGGAAAAGTTTCACGTTAAAGAGGCTCGAAGGTGAGACGTTTGCAACCTTCAGGTACTTGATACAAGACAACTGATTGCCATTTTTCCCTTATAGCTATTAGCGAAGCCAAATGCAACGGGCTAATAACTATAAGGGAAGAAAAACGACTGTTGTTGTTCATGGACGATGTTGCTCATTAGAAAGTTTAAATGCCTTGATTAACCTCGGTGAATGAACTGAACAGTAATTGTCTCGTGTTGCAGATAGAATTATAAAAAATGGCTTGACATTGTGAATATAACTGTCGGATCATCAAAATATATTCTTGTGACCACAAACGTAAATGGCCTACCAGACAGTATCCGATTGATCTAACCAATCCAACCCTGGTTGACCATCTCACATCAACACACGTCGTGATACATGGAAATAGGCAATTCACGACGCTTGTCATTAGTCATTGACATTTGAAGTTATTTTCAAAAGCAATGCGTTTAGATGTGCGGCCGTGGGCCCCTATAACATGATCACTCGCTGGTGAACATAAGGCTTTTACGAGTAGTATTTAACTGAGGATATCCTATATCTGATATGGACTGTACTCACTGTCATTGTTACTGCCCTTCCGTCTTATAATGTCATTGGAATTCCAATCTACTTTCTTCACTCCTTGCTACAAAACTGGACTTATATCTGAATTACCAACAGAGTTGGTAGTTTCTTATGTGACAGGCAACCGTCAAATCGAAAAATGACGTTATTCAGTTCCCTTTCCATAATGTAATTGCCAATGCAGTGCTTCTAAACTTTGCTGAACACGATACGTATTACCATGCGGACTGGTATGCAGACCTTGCATTCCGTCTGGGTTTGTCGTTGTATCCTACACAGAATTTAACTGCCATGAAGGTTCTTGGAGTAGGTTCCAAGGCAGACAGGCTAGTCTGACGCTTATCATCATCATCGTCGTCATTATCCATTACACCCAGTGGTGTGTAGGGCAGCAACAAAGCTCCTCCACCTCTGTCTGTCCTGAGACAACCTAGCCAATGATCCCCAAGATGGCTGTATGGCTTTCATCTCATCTCCACTGTCCTCCTCCATGTCATTCTTGGTCTTTCTCTCTTCCTCTTTCCATCTGGGGTCCAGTGCAGTGCTGTTCTTGTGATTCAGTGTTGGTCCTTTCTCAACACATGTCCTATCCACCTCCATCTTCTTTTTTTAATGATAGTGCCCAGGTCCCCTTGCTTGCATCTCCGCAACAGGTTTTCGTTGGAGATCTTCTCCAGCCAAAAGATTTGGAGGATTGTTGGAAGACAGGTGGTGTGAGAGAATCGAAGTTTGGCGAGATCCGCCTCCGTCATCCTCCAACATTCATATCCGTACAGGAACGTAGACAGAACGCAGCTCTGGTACAGTCTCAGCTTGGTGTTGGTGCTGTACTGTGTGGATCTCCAGATGTTGTTCATCGCTTTAAATACGCTCCTGGCCTTGCTCACTCTGCTGTGGATGTCCTCCTTTGTGCCGCCCTCTGGTTTGATGATGCTGCCCAAGTACGTGAATTTGTCTGCCTGGCGTGGACCTGCCCCATTCACTTTGGCAGGGACTGGGTTGTTGATATTCTTTGTCAAGGTCTCTGTTTTCTTGGTGCTGATTCGGAACCCCACCTGCAGCTCAAGGGACTGAAGTCTGCTTGTCTTGTCCTGAATGTGTTGCTGTGTGTGAAACAGTAGCGCCAGGTCGTCGGCAAAGTGAAGGTCGTCTAGGGTCGAGAAGAGACTCCTTCTGTTCCCTGTAGAGGTGTCCTCTGTCGTCCTCCTCATCACCCAATCAATGGCCAAGTTGAAGAGAACTGCTGACATCACGCATCGCGCCTTACACCCGTCTTGACTTCGAAGAAGGTGTCACTATGGTCTACAGAGCATCTGAAGTTGTCGTAGAAGCTCTTGATCAGTTGCACCAATTTGGATGGAATGCCATAGTGTCAAAGGATGCTACAAAGGCTTTCTCTGTGAATGCAGTAAAACGCCATTCTGTTGCCATTCTGTGCATTACTCAATGATGTTCCGCAGAGCAAAGGTCTGATCTGTGCACCCCCGTTGCTTTCTAAATCCCGCTTGTTCCTTCCGAAGTTTGTCGTCCACGGTGTCTGACATTCTTCTGATGATGACCTTGGCCAGTATTTTGCTCGGCACCGACAGTAGAGTGATCCCTCTCCAGTTATTGTAGTCGTTTAGGGCTCCTTTCCTGAGAATCTCTACGATCACTCTTTTGGTCCAGTCGTCAGGTACCTTCTCCCCCTCCAATACAGCTGACGCTTACAGTGTGACCCAATTTTGGTATGAAAATTTTAACATGGGTACTTCTTTGGTAATGCGTACCTTCTTGACAGACGTTTTCCTCGAAGCTCGATGCTTTTCATTGTGAGGTGGAGCTAATTAAACATGCACTGGTTGCTCTCTTTATGTCACAGTTATTGGAAACGTCGCGTAATCCATGTGACAAGGGCCAAGGATGTGTGTTGCAAATGTTAGTATTTAGAATGACGAAAATACTTGCCATGTAAACTTCTCCTCTTAAATTGGGAGGACTTCTCTATACAGTACTCGTCAGACTTGTTTTGTACTTACTTAAGCTTGGCAGAAGTGATCAAATCTGTTTAAGGCTTCTTCCCTTACACTTTTGACTGTTTTTTACACGGTTTGTGAAAATTTGTCCCTTCTGTGGTTTCTAATTCCAAATATTTACAGTAGGCGATGTATTGTAGAAATGTAAAACCTCAAAATGATGTCTTATTGCCCCGACTTTGCATTGCTCATGTTATTTCAATATCTTGGGAAACTTTAGTTTGTTGCGACTAATCAGTACCTTTGATGTGACTTTTTTCTACTTTCTGCTCAAGGTTTCGGCATTCCTTCGAACTCTCGAAAGAGATTTACAAAGTGGAACACCAGGGAGGTTTGATGCTGTTGTTGGTCAGTGCATGTATTTTGCTTTATCCTTTAGCCGTGTGGGTGCAGATTTTCGGGGTCTACTTGTACCAATTTTTCAGAGAGCGGTGCTCAAGACAGTCAAGGAAAAACTCAAGGTTGCGACTAGAAGGTACGTTTTGATTAAGAGGCGACGCGAATAAAGGGCCTTTGCTCGTTAGTTTAAATTTAACCGTTTCAACTTGAATGATGCGATACCCGTGTTGGTGATATAGGAGGTAGTTCTTCGTTATTAGGAGATATTTTATGAACGCTCTTTGGAGTAACGACTTTCCTGTCATTTTTACTGCACTAGTTAAACTCGAAAAAAGTGGAGAAAATTTTATCAAATCGATGCCGCGATTCTTATAAATCCGCAGAGCGCGATTAATATACCGGTAGCTGTACTCTTTGAACTGTCCAAGCAGACTCTTTACACTCCCTTGTACTATATCTGACTAACAAATATCATCTTATACAGTACAAAGTCATAAGTCATGTGTAGGGAAAACGCATTTTGGGGACTTTTGCGGATGCAACCACATTACATGCAACTACGCCACGTGAGGACGTTTGTTTTCGTAGCTTTTTGGATGACCATAGTTGGCCTGTATGCCGAACATAAAATACGTATATTTTTTGCGATTGCTGATCTAATTCTTATTTTCCTGCGAGACGGCAAGAGTAAAAAACTCTCACTATGTTCGTATATTGAAGAGTTTCGAAAATCGAGCACTGCCTTGACCGGAACTCGAATATATTTTTGTTTACTTTGGCTACTTCAAGATACCGGCAAGAGTAGTTAAAGTTCTCCAGTTTACAATTTGCTTGTATTTGCAAACGTTCCATGTATTGGCAAAAAAGGCTGTTAGCTTTATAAAATGTCTCCAAATTTCATCTGGATGATGTGCTTAACCTTACAATCGTGTACTTATGTATTTTTTATTGATTATTAATACTTCATTGTTATTAAACATAAAAGTGTGTCATTAATCTTTCCCAGGTTTGAGGAGGCAATGGCCAGCTTCACGCCAGTAATAACAAACAGAAGCCTTCATCAGAAATTATCAGGATTAAACATCAAGGTAAAACGTGTGTTAGCTTTGCTTTGTCATTAGTTTTAGGTCATATTAATTTAAAATAAGTTTAACTTAAATATTATATCTGGATTTACGGTGCGTAAAAGTGTATAAAAACATGGATACGATTAATTTTTGGTATGCCCTAGTTGATTATTCCTGCTCATTGATCTCTCAATGATCAACATTAATCTTGCTTTAATCTTGTAATCCAAATTTTTGATGCAGACAACAAACCAATTTCTTTTAGATAACTTTACATTGTTTAAAAAGAAATCATTGTAATGAAGTATGGTGACTTAAGTGAAGAACTACATGTGTGCCTTATCTGCTCTCTGAATGTTTAGCATGACAGCGCAAACGTGGATCTTTCGGCTTTGCAATTTGTACTCAGCTTTAGTTTATGATTCTTGCCGAAAGCAGAAGTATGGTATTGAGTTTTTGCTGTAAATTTTCATAGAGAATTGCTATCGTTATTAAGTACTAAAATTTTATCACAAGTTTAATCCACTTTCATAATTGTTATTGCAATCACGGGTTACTTCTTGTACATACCATAGCTACATTTATAGTTTGATGTTTACTCTCAGTATATCCGTATGTCGGCATAGCTTCAAATGCATTCTCTAAGATATAATGTCACCGAGACATTTTCATTATTTTAGCACTGCCATTAACAGTGTATTTTCATCTTTTATCCTGTCAGGCAAAGATGAATGCCGATGAGAATCTGTCTCCTCCGCAGCAACTGTTAGATGTACCACATTTAGCTCAGTATACCAATGGCCTTCTAAGCGTTTTCAATGAATTGCGCCAGTATCCAGTCCTTTCAATAGCAGCCGAAGTTCATAAACATTTACAGGAAAGCCTTGATCGAGTCGTCCATACCCTTACAGCTTGGGCACGGTACGTACTTGCTTGAACTATTACTTCTGACCTTGGTAGTCCTAGTTTGTAAGATCTCTCGGAGTTCTTCTGCATGAAACCTCGTTATCGTATCAAATAAATTACGTTCTGTTTATCGTCCTTTTTAAAGTTGACAGCTTTGTATTTTTGTATGCGGCTTAGTTCGCTTACCTTTGCATCGGGAAGCGCGCTAAGCCACATACCCTGCTAGTTTCTTTGGGCTACATCAAACAATGACAAAAAGTTACCAATTTTACTTTAGTCCTTTCTTGCGCATTATCTTCCTACTGCGTCTTCACCACGCACTTACATTACCTGATCCATAGAATCCTGCTACAGCTACTAAACGTTTTGTCCCTCACAGTCCTTATATCCTCCCAGTCGTCCTACTCCTACAATCCTCCTCCTAATTCTCCTGCCTCTCTTATTCCTCGATAACATGCCAACAGAACACTTCTAGATCTCTTTGTTGATACGCTTGGCAATTTTTTACAAACTTATATTTCAAGCTTGTCTAGTCATAAAATTGATAACTTTCATTATTATTTTATTATCACACCATTGTGCCCAACCGTGTATCCTAGATTTAGCCTTCTACCGTGTGTTATTTTGTTTTACCTTTTTTGGTTTTTGTTTCAGGGTGGAGAGCCGATCTTTGCTCCCAAACGACAAGGAACAAATTCATACGATTTGTGATCTAGCAGCTAAGGACTTGATTCCATACGTTAATAGATGCCTTGAGGCGGTGTTTCCGACTAATAATCTGTCGGGCATATTCGGTCCAGTTCCATCATCCACGACAGGGTCTCTGCGAGCAATTCGTCTAGAGCTGCAGACGCTTATTAGTCCATTGTCAGAATTTTTATCCAAGGATGGTGCAGATGATCTTAATTTAGAGTTAGAACATGACCATACTTTAGACACTGATGTCGAAATAAAGCGGAAACACGAAGTTGTTTTAACAAGTAGTAGCTCAAATGACAATCACTTAGGAAATGATGAAAATAAGAGGACTGACTCAATACACAATTTACTCGAGGAATCGGGTGATCATGATTATTGGACTTCGAAGTCGGACCTGCACACCAACGTTGAAACGTAAAGCAAGTTACTGCAGAAGTCTTAAGGCTCTGGAATTTGGTGCAGCTGGAAGGTGGTGCGCTTGACTACAGGGTGTTTGTAGTGTATTCACTGCTGCAATGAAGTTTCGAAAATAATGCACGCAATCAATATGATCTTAACCTCACAAATGTGTTCTCGTAGAAGATTTAAGAGATGCGAGATACAAAATTTGAATTGCAAAATTAATGAAGTGTCTTTTGGGTTAAAGAAGTGTTCGATGATTTGTTCGTATGTTCGATTTTACGATGTAGGACATATGTATTCGGATGTTATTTTGTAGGACTAAAATTGCAACGCACATGTTAAAAACTATGAAAATGGCTAGCGTCAACTACATTCTTGATCACTATAAAAATCTACTATGTTTGCAACAGACAATGAAAAATATACAAGGCAGCAGCAATTACCTTATATCACATACACCACTTCATTAAACATGTCCTGCCTAAAAGACTAATGCAGCTATTATTTTTGCAATGCAGTGAACGGCAGTTTGCCTGGTTTGTTTCTGTGAAAAAGTAGTAAACAGAAATGATGCCCAACAAGGCGTAACGAAGATATTAACAGTGAAAAGCAATTTGTATGATGTAACCCTCAAATCTTAATAAAATGTTTACAATCATCATGCTTCACAAAGTGTTGTACTTTGATAATGTATTGTTATAAAATCGTGAATAAAAGAAATGTATTTTGTGCGAGGATCTTCAATAACTGCAACTCTCTTTCTTGGGATTGCACTTGTTCTGTATTGATTGATTTTGTATACTGTATTTGTGCTTGTTTTTACACACTGAAAGGATAGTTTTATGTAGAAGGGGAATGAAATTATGTTTTTGCATGATTTTCCTAAGCAGCAGCTGCTAGTCTACGATGGATCATGTACTCAGGACTGAATAGCAAGTAACAAAAAAGACCATTCACAAGTCGAGAGAATACAACTCACATCTGATTCAATCAATGCGGTCAATACGGACATTATTGTATGCTGCGAATCATAGTGTCTGCGCATCACAATAGTTGGTACTCGGTTGTATGGGGGTGATTTGTAATCGAAGGAGAAAGCTTTGCAAAAGATGCGTGTAACCTTGTCTAAACAAGACGAAAGCATGGAACTGATACATCTTTTTACATATCAAAGAAACGTTCAATCTGAGAAATGATTTTTGGTAGTGATTTTGTAAGCTCCTGTTTTCTATTCCATAACAATTCTGATTTTGAACTACCTGCTTGTATTGCCACCAAAGCGCTGAAGGCAAAACTGATATTCAGAAGAGATCCAATAACAGACACAGTAAAAAAATACAGATTAAATCGTCTTCAAAGTTGCCTGCTGTTTTTAAAGGCTGGTTTTACAACACTCGTATATAAATCGTTACGATTGTTAAAATTAGCACATTCCAACTGTTGTTTGCTGACTCGCCTTGATCTTCCCAGCTTACCGCACCATTACTGTCTTACCCCTACGATTTCATGGAAACACGGGAGGCTATGACGAAGAAAGGGATTCGGGACCTTTTGTCGTGGGCCATTTACCTCGCAGCACTCCAATTGCTGCGCCACCTTTGATGTAGTTGTAAAGAATTTTTTTTGCTGTCAAGGAGTGAAGAAGGTCGTTGACTTTTGCATTAGTTATCAGCAATTACTTTTCCTGCTTGGGATGCATTGCCAGGAGGCGCAACCAGGGTTTCCTCTATCTACGTCGTAATACTGGTGCTTTTTCCTTACGCATTACGTAGTGTTTTGGACACATTAACAAATATTTAAACTAATTCCTATCTTATGCGATCGACAAATGAGTAATATCAAGTAAATATACTTGTATTAAGAACAAAATCATTAAAGGGTCTAATACGTACCGTGTCACTGTTCAAAGTGTTAGTGTCACTAGGAATGCAGAGCAATTTTCAAAAGTATAATTCTGACATTATATGTCGCGCTTTCAGTGAAGAGGATCTAAGGGTAACTCCTGTTTCAAAAGACGGCAGAAAACTCGTAAAATTCTTCCGAGATGCACTAGGTATTTATCGAAAAATACCTGGCGTGAAAAGAAGCAAGCATTTCCCACGTTCAAAGTTCACTTACGGACGATAAAAACTAACGAATGGTCTCGCTTTGTGCCCCTTAGTAATGAACCCATCAACACAATTTAGCCTATCAACACAATCTAGAGCATCTATTGAATTCGTTCATTAACTACCAAATCATCACTGAGCAAATTTAAATTTCAAAAATTAAGAACTATAAATCGGATGTGTCTTCTTCATTGTCTAGATTCTTTCAGGTATAATCTGTGAACACTGGAAAGTTTACATCTGTGATGAGAATGACGAAGAGTAAGATGCGTGACCGCATGGAAATCCTGAAGCAACAAGTGTTCTTCCTCACTGTTCCTACATTTTAAATTTAAAAACAAAGGACCACTTTACAGGTGATAGCAAAACTCTACCCAATGATCAAAGCTCCCCAAAGAGGCAGTCGTCCTGCAGTCTTGCCTTCAAACAACTGCCTCTCTTTATTTTATGGTACTGTTGTTCGTTATGACCATTCTCACCATGTGAAGAACTTACCAAGTCTATTATTCTTGACTTAGTCTTCTATAAAACTGTTACAGATTACAGTTAATATGGATGTCTAATCTCGAATACTAGAATGGATTTATAACTGCACTCGCCAATTAAAATAAACAGTCAAGACTAGGACGTCTTCCCTTGACTTCTTTCTAGCTGTTTCCCTTATAGGCAAGGAATTCCCGCTGACAGTTCTAGTCCCGAACAGACCGAGACTTCCTCCGCCGTCTATCTGTCAGTCCTTGGATAAGCAGTATTTCTTCCTCTAATCCAACAACCAAAGTTATTGTAAACAGCTCATGAAGATTATTATACCAGCATGTCCACAATTACGACTTTCCACCTCTTGAACTTGAGACACCCCGTAAAACAAAGACACCCGAGCTAGGTCGAGCACGAAGCTTCTTCTTCTTGCGGACAGACATCTTGGAACTCGATGGCCGTACAGGAGCAATAGGTTCTTGTGGCTGCCAAAGGCAAAAGTAAAAGTAACTAAGTTTGTATGGGTTCAATATAAGGTTTCAGAGAACATTCTAGAAGTACCAACACTGATTGTATAAATCCATACGATGCCGTATATAACGTAATATACAAAACGATAGAAGGAATTACCGATGTCATAACTCGTATTTTAGAGGACAGATTCCCTGGTTCTGTTCCTGGTGGTCTTAGCATAAGCGAATCAGGAAAATGCTGTGTTTATTGGACTTCATTCTTTTCTTTGCTTGTTATATTCTATGGATGGATGGATGGACGGACGGACGGACAGACAGACAGACAGACAGACAGACAGACAGACAGACAGATAGATAGATAGATAGATAGATAGATAGATAGATAG
>JANTCA010029026.1:0-21893 GCA_024741275.1 Chironex yamaguchii | reverse complement strand
TCTTCCAATAATGTTTTGTTTCTTCATTTTCTCTTTCTTTGTTTCCTTTCTTGTCTAGGATTGGCTAGTTTTGCTACTTGTTTTGTATAAATAAGCTGCCATATACATATACTTTCCTTTCTGACGTTTCATACTCTGAAGAGTGTCAGACGGAAATAGCTTTTGAGTATGTTTTTGGCGCAATGTCGCAAATATTCAAGGCGATTTTCAAATTTTGTACCACAGAAAGATTGCTCATGAATTTTTTGTATACTATAACCCTCAAGGATGTTGGTCGATGATACCTTTACCATCGTTAAGACTTGGCCTACAGACAGTCTTAGAAAAGTCCCTTGGAGTTTGAAACCCATTTAAGGACATCTACTTGCTATAATCAACGTACATACTATCTCTAAAGGAATTTTCTAAACACGTTAGTGCCTTACACATACAATTAAGATACAGCCAGAAATCACACAGCCAGCGCAAACCTCTTACTAAGCAGCTCAATTCCCCTTTAATATCCATTAATTTGGACACTACTCAACCGAATTCATTGGTCCTAGAGCTGAAATGAAGATTCCATAGAATTCTATGCGCTCTTTTATATTTTTGTTGTGGAAGAATGAACGAACACAACAACAAAAGGGGTACGAAACGCAAAATGAAAGAAAGGAAAAGACCTCCTTGGTGGAATTAATTATAACAAAAGGTAGTCTGTATATTAATTAAATAGCCTTGAAAATCACTGCTAGAAATTATCACAGCACGACTTGTGTGAGACCTTGTGAAACAATGTTTGAGGTTCAGAGCTCATTCGTTACTTACAGGTTAAAAAGAGAATATTATATTATATTCTTCTGGTAGAGTAAAATTTCCAATATGTAGGGACAAAATTTACGAAAATAGCTTCTTAAGCTTTAGCTTAATTCTTTTTAACGTCAGGGTATTTTCCACCGAAGTTATCTTAAAAGATCTAATACAGATGGGTTGACAAAAATAATTTGGTCGACTTTTTGCCTCCTTATAAGAGGTCCACTTAAGCTAGAAAATAACGCAACAGACAAGTGAGTAAAAATTTCATGTTTTGGCCTTGGATTTAATGCCCAGTAATCTTTTCTTCGTTGAGCAGCTGGGGAAACAACTCAAAATTCGCCAATAAGTGCGCACGGGAGCACCTTGGCGCCATTTAAATCCTTTATTCTTAGCGCATTTCATGTGCAGTGACTGTCAATTTCCTTTCTTGCAAACTGTTGATTTTTATGAATTTCCTCTAAGTCTCTAGGTAGCTGCTAGTAAATGATTTGAAGTCGACGTTAGTGAGAGTAGTAATAATCGTACGAAAATCAGAACAATACTAAGCTGTAAACTTATTTTAGTAAGGAAAATTAAAAGATGGCATATTATAGTTTTTAACTTCAAATACAATAATTGCAGGGGAAAGAGGCAACGCCCAAAGTGTTCTATAGCAATTACCAATGTTCCACAGTAGTGATGTGACTCAATCAACGACAAATAAACTCACAATCACTGTACTCTAATCACATGCATCACTTGCATTTCGCTGTAATGTTATATTGGATTAATGCTTACTAAACTAACGAAAACTACTGCTCATAAACAATTATAATACATAAAAATAGTACGCATTACTCATTATTTCTCGAATTTTCTTGTCTATATAGGGTTCATTACGCTTGCTTCGTCACTGTGACACAAGGGCATGTGATGATCCTGGAATGTTGGCATAGTCGTTTGCGCATGCACATTTCAGGAATGTGCTGAATCATAATGATAAAACTATCACGTCAGCTACTAGGGTATACTCATGGTTTTTCTCGATGATTCGCGAGAGTGGTTTTCGTCAAGATCATCGGTAGCGGTACCGTGCTTATAACTCCAGAGATTATGTATTCTTTCGACAGTCTACATATATGCAAATTCTATTGACATTGTTAATGGTACCTGTATTACAATCCAGTTTTGCTTACCCAGTTAGATTATAGAAATTTAAAACATTGAACAGAGCCATCAATCACAATTTGATAAGGAGCTGTGATATTCTAAATTGGATTTTGCAGGGAAACTGACAAACCAGATACAGAACAATGCATTTCTATTAGCATTAATTACAGTCCTCGTCATAAACATTCCAAACACACCTTCGCAGTTGCTACGTAAACAAAAACCTAATACAGAAAATTGTATAGGTATAGGATGTTTAATAAAAAACCTTTAGTTTCGTTTGATTAGATTCATGACTAGAACAGGACTTGCACCGAGCGACGACGTTGAAACTTTGTTTGCGTGTATGGTCGAGCGTTCAAATGTCCACACCTTTAATTCAGTAGCCTTTGGTCTTAAGATCGTGGTTCACATCCTGCTCCGCATATTCTGCATAAATTGTAACGAGTTCTATTCTCTATTATTTGAGGCGTAAGGAATCACGAGGTGACGACGCTGCTCAGATCAACCATAGGTTACTCCTTGATCCCTTTCAAAAGCATAGAACGGAGATAAAGTGAAAATAGCAAGTGTACGTGCCAGATAGTCAATCAATCGATTACTCAAACAGTTAAGCTATTCATTAATCGCCTACTGAAATCATTTGTTCTAGTTATTTAGCAAAATGTAATAGTAATGTAAGGATATATTTTAACAGCTCACGTTGTTATACGTTATCTTTAAGGCAATACTGGCACCGTTTAATGAATCAAAACAACTATGAACTAGATGGCCTTGGTTCGAATCCTCCTATAGGTTGAATCCAGTCTCCACGTTACGGCAAGTACTACCTGTCTCACTGTTCTCCTGTAAAACGTACATTGATTATTTTTAAAGATAAATTTGGTCAGATAGAGGGTCAGAAATATCAGGCGTCAGATCCGCGTTCCAAGCTCCGGTATTCACAGTCATAACTTTAGTTTTGATCATTACATAAGACCACCCTATCTATTTCTATTTGAAACTAGCAGAAACGGCGATTTGTGGACACCTTGTAGGTACAAAAAGTTGGCCGCTAGTAAGCGCAAATGCCAATAGAAAAACATCTAATGAAATGAGTGAAATGCCGAGGTTAAATGACTTGATATTTAGCTCAGTAAGAAAAGGAGTCAGATTAAAGTTAGGTAGTCGAAACCATAACTTAAAACTTGTTATGAAGCCCTCTCTTACTGACTCACTAGCATAGATGCACGAGCAAGGCTTTTCGACAGGAACATCTGGTCATTAAGATCCCCACCCGAATTCGTAAACTGCAACTTAGACAAAATATTTACGGCGAAGTGAAAATTAAAGAGAAAGCAGTGACTCCGATGGTTGACAGGGAGGAGCTTTTTAATTGCTTGGATGTGAACTAGAAGTGCTTTAGTAAATACCTTTTCTTCAAAACAATGTCTTTTCTTCAATTGGATGACTTGTGTCTTTGCAATGTTTCTGTTTACACGTTACCTTGACCCCAAAAGCCAGATTTGGCAGGTAAGGATTAAATCTGCAATAAATTTGATCTGCTTAAGCCAAGTTAAGATGCTGCTATAGTTTCACGGTAGTTACAATGCCCTGTAGGACAATCTAGAATTACTGGGCTTTGAACGTAATAATCTCAGAAAATTTTTTGACCTTCCTGTCCAAATTGACACTTATCAGACGCATACCGATATAAACAAGATCAATATTCAAAGCTGTCCGCATACTTATCGTAATCAGCATGTTTCTTTGTCTCAATATTCATTTCTAAATATTACTGAAGACTTTGTTTGCCTTCAAGTCATCACAACATCAACCTATCGACTTTTTATAGACACTAACAATAACATCGGCTCCCTGTTTGACAAAGAGCGCAGGCGTGACTGGTCATTTTCAAATTGGTGTTTTGAAATCCTACGATGGTCGAATTATAGCCAAGCCGACCGGACTCGTAAGTTAAAGGCAACCTCTCAATTTTTACCCGAAGCTGCTTAGCGTGCTATCTACCGAACATTGCAATCCATATTAACCTTAGCAGCTATGTCAGCTGATGGTTTAGAAGACGCCTTTGATGTTGAACTTCTTGTGAAGGTACGTGCTTTAACCAACTCACCTATTCTTACTTGCTTCGTTTAAATTGCTTTCTTTTATTGAAGGGTTTCAAAGGCGTGTTTGTGTTCGGAATAAGCGTTTCACGTGAGACAGAACTATCGTTGATCGTCGTCACATGAAAATGAAGTTTGCCAAATAAACATTTTAGGTTAAAGGTTGAGAAGAGTAAGGATCTTATTTGATTAAAACTCGTAGTTTGTTGCAGTACTGTACGTGAACAAATTAATAAACTTCATTGAATGCAGCTACTAGCAGAGTACTCGAACCGAGCGTTCCATCATCGCAAGATCCTCATGATTTATCTTGTTCTCGTAAAATTAACGAGGCGAACTCTTCAGTCAGTAATATTAGCCTACAACTTCAATTCGCCTGTTGCTCATTGACTGAATTCGTGCTGCAGCCAAAGGTTTAGTGCAACGTTGCTGCTTGGACTTAGGTGGACGTCTTTTGCAAAAGGGTGTATGGCAGTCGAGTTTTTAATCTCCAAGAATGAGATTTAAGTTCATGCCTCATGTTACTTTTCGGATCCTTCTAATTCATGATAAACAATAAATATCTTTCAAATCCAAAGTACTTTGCCTACAACTCAAGTTTCTGGTATTTTGCAATTGATTTTGCACTGTGGAGTGCTTAAAGAGTTTTGAACAGTGGGTTGTAAAGTTATAAGCACTCGACCTCCGAGGTTTTAGTCATGCCATGCCGACATATATGCAGGCAATTAGGGGTTTCCTTGCGTTCTTTTTTAAATCTGTTACAAGAATAATAACAGAATGTGGAAAAATGAAAGTACATCTAGAAAACGGATTTCACAACATCATTCAAAAAACACCTTTTCTTTTTAGAAATCAATAGGACTGTTCAGCTAGAACATAATTGAAAATCGTCGAAATGTTCATCATTTCTTTTGTACAGGGTCAAATTTTCCGTCTTAGGTGCAGCTACGACATAATTACCTGCAATGAAAACAAATTGGAGCATTCCTCTTTGGGCAGGAGATGATGTTATCCGGTCGTATCTCTATGTTGGCCTTGTATATCAGCCGTATAGTCAATATCGTTGTTAACTGCATTCTTTGGTGGTGAAATTCATGTAAGAATGCTTTGGAATGCAGCTACGAAACACAACACGCTTTTTCGTTTGAGTGATAATGAATTTCTATGGGCGAACATTTAAAGTAAAGAATTGAAACTCTACCACTAATCTTTTCCAAGCGATCGAAGCCGCGTAAAGTTAAGCCTGTTGTGGATTTGACTGCTTTAGGATAGTATTGGGAGTTAATGACTCGAAATCCTCATTTTGCTTTCTTAACCTATCAATGTAGGCAAACATTTAACAGTTGAACAATGATATCTCTTGACCAGTGTTGCTCAAGGCGGTCAGCTATAATTCTTTTCAATAGCCAAAGTCTTGAATTTTGTCAAATGTTTACTCAAACAGGCTTGATATTTTAACAACTTGTAGAGTTAGTGGCCTTAACTGCTTATAAGAAAAAATTACCATAATTTTTAAAATGTATTATCGAGTGTGCTTCCTTAGTTATCATCCTGAGGATTGTTACTCGATGAAATCCAAATATGTTGCATGTGAAGGAGGTTTATTTGGACTGAAAGCAGTGGTCAATCTCCACATGCTGCGGTTGTGGACAGCCTTTTAACAGTGAATGGACAGAGGAACGATACCATACCTCTATGTCGCACTTATATATCAACTTAAGGACTTCGGTGGCTCATTTGGTTCAGGCCATGACGTAAAGTTTTTAAGATCTCTCTAATTTTGCAAGGAGGGTGTGTGCTGGTATCATTATTGCAATGCAACACACCCCCATGGTAGTTCTAGGACTGTTTTGAATCGATCGCAGATACCTGATATTCTAAGTAATCTATATGCATGTAGAAAATTCCATCAATGTAGATCGATATGCTGGTATGACTCATCAAGAATGGTTTAGTATTAGTTTAGTATTAGATACCACAGGTAACTCAAAACTCGAAAGGATGTGGTCGGGAAGTGTACCTTCAGTCTCACTTGGCTAGAAGCGCGTCACTGATCGTCAACCATTTATGGATCAGTTCAATCTTCTCATCATGTAACAGTCAGCTTGTTGAGACAAAACTATTTTCACTTGACGTTTAGACAGCAAGGACTCGAAAAAGCACTCAGGTGGGACATAGTTCAGTTTTAAACAGCAAACCTTATTCATTGTCCAGTTGAACGATGTTCACCACTACCTTTACGCGAACTGAATACACAAGCTGAAATTACATAGTGTCGGCCTTCGTCACTTTTTAACCGGTCATAATTAGAATATTGGTGTGTTTCCTTAGGTCTTGTAGTGACGGAGTTTTAAAGTGTCAACGTTCAGAGAGCTAGAGAGAATTATTTTCTAATGTAGATATCCACAGTGGATAGGACAATAGATGCTTGTAAAGCTTTGAATACGACTGCGGGTACCGTATTCATAACTTCTTTGTGTTGTTGTAGTCAAATGATCTCGCTTTGTGGCTGCAAAACATTCAAGATTCAATAATTGGTATCACAGTTAAATACACTGAACTTTGACAAAATATCAGCTGCGTAGTAAACTTAGACAAAGATATCCGTAAACCTTGGGGTTCCAATTCCCACAAACATCGCTGCTTTTTACATTGTATACGTTAGAAAGACTTTTAAATGGCGCCGTAAAAGCGAGGAACTTGATATGTGTAACATCCTTTATTGATTAAAAGACAGTTAGCAGTGAAAACTAGTCTTTTTGATGTGGATTTTTGCACATATCTATAAGAATCAGATATAAGAAACTAAAGTTCCTTTACAAGAAATACAATATGACCGTAAGAAATGGATGACGTCAAGAGCGATATCTTCGTTTTCCGAGTTAGAATGTTGATATTGAAAACAGCTCCTTATTCTGGGGGACTACAACACCACAACATCACAGTATAATGTACATTCAGAATCTTTCAATGGTGGACCCCATGCGTTCTTCTACTAAACGATATGATGACCCTGCAGGATGACTGTATCGTTTTCAGTTGTGTTCTTTAGCTTTATTCTTGAATGGCTCTTCGTCCGCCTAAGATGTGTTGTGACATGAAAAGTGAAAAATGGTGTATGGAGCGGCAGACCCATGTAGGTTTTCTGAAACTCTAATATGAAAATGACCTCGGTGAGCGGGCAGCGGAGAGAGAGTGCGTCACCACGTGAGGTAGTTGTTCGATCATATTTGGTTTATTGGAGCGTCTAAAGTTCTAGTCCGGTTTGAGTGAGACAAGGCCAGCCCCTAAGTGTGAGCATCCCGCTTTAAGGGCCTGTTTACTTGAGGTGGGCTGGATCATCTACGTGAGCTGGCACACTTAGGTGAGATCTGCGTGTTCTTAATCATTCTATTCAAATTTATGCACGTAATCGCAAGAGAAATCCATCCGACCAGAGTGAGCCTGCTCACTTAGGTGGGTCTGCTCACCTCGTACAAACAGGTCTAAGTATCAGGCGTTTTCGTATTCATTGTGTTGTTAACGGAAGGAAGTTTATCCAAGATCCTACTGTGGGCCCAAATTAGCAATCACTTTAGTACGCAAATGCTAAGGAACAGTACTCAGTTCGTTAAAATTAAATGACAACCTTAAAAACTGTGGGCCATAGAACGTTAGTATTATTTTCTTGGATATTAATGTATTTTATTTATATATTGTACCGTCAGTTTTTCTCCTCAATTTACTTTATTCTTATAGCGATATAAAGTTATTTCTTACCCTATCATGCACTGTGTGGCTCAAGGCGTGACTGTAGACACTGACGTAATAGCCAAACAATTACGTTCTTCCAATAAAAAAATTTTAAAGTAATTCGGAGCAATTTTTAAAACCACATCAGGTTTGATACCGTGCAAGTCAAGTGTTAAACACATTGATTAAAACATGAAGTTTTCCTGTTTATTTAACACCTTGTTGCATTAAATGTCATCATTTTGTTACAACAAGAGATGCAGAACTGAACTCGGAACTGTTAACAGTGGACCAAACCTCCGATTGTAGTATGTACTGTCCAAACAGCTATATGGCACAAGGGCTAAGGAAGCAAAGATAATCACTGCCATACTATATACTTAATGTGTAGCAAGAAACTTTCTTTGGCCTTTTGAAAGGTAAATAGGATGAAGTAACTAACACTTTGGCTTTTACCACGCGAAGTGCTAACAACCAAAATCCTACGAGAAAACGGGTGTAGCAGAGGTGATTGCTACATAGCTATCGCTATCCAACATGGCATTACAAGAAATTGAAATTGAGATCATGCTAGTTTGTTGTTGTTCTACACCTTGTGCATGACAAACATACATGCTATGTTCAGCTAAAATACAGAAAGATGAATGCTTCGTGTTGTTTCGTGTCGGAAGCTTACATCAATTTCCTATGTCTTCAAAAAGCAAGATGATAGGAGTTACCATATCAATGTCCACCGCCGTGCTAAATAACTGATTAACGACAGAAGTGTCTTTATCCCTTTCGGTCTGATAAATGGAAATCGGAAATGCAGTACTTGTGGATAGAATGATTGCCTTTGCAACTGATTCAACGTGGAGAAAATTGAGTTTCTAATTATTAATCTTCGCAGAAATTTAAAGCAATTTTTCTTTGAAATCGCCCATTTGCTAGCTTAAGCATTATTACTAGTCTTATCTTCCTTTCTTTCCTTACTTTTAAGTTGGCCATTCCTGTACATCGTATGTTGCTTGTTTTGCCTTTTGAGGTCTAGTGTATAATTCTCGTTGTCAAATTATTTTAGACCGGCTAACATATTTCTTTTCTGCTCTTGATATATCTCTCTTATAGAACCTTTCACGTGCCCACCCTCTTTACTCACAGGCATAGTTATCGTAAGACAACTTTTCCTTGCTGTTTCTTTGCTTATTCGTTATAATGGCTAGTGATAACTGCAATTTTTGTCCATTGTCTTTTTTGCTGAATGGCAACTATCTGAGATTTGCCAACCCATCTCTGTCAACCAACACCACCTACCTCACTTAAATTTGTAACGATATATCACAGGTGTAAAGCGGAAGATTTAAATCTAACTTACTTTCAACTATCAAACTCGGTATTCCTTTACTTAATGTATGAGCAATTGCATGTACAATTGTTATAAGCGTCTCAAGATAGTGATTTGACATGCATTATGATACCACAAGAGATTGCCTACGCAGTGCCACAGGAAATTGACAAATATGTTATCATTTCCTCATTAAACTAATTACTTTGATGGGTATGGGTTTGAGAGAGCATTCCTTCTGCATCAACAGTCAGAAACACCAGAGAACTGGGACTTGAAACATGGGAATGTTATTGTAAAAGCAAGAGTACTAAACTGTGTCTTTAGAGATGTCTCGGTAGAGAACTGTATAAGACCATTGTGGGAACGAAAATACACCTGAAACCAGCTTCCATTCACACTTTAAATCTTGATCTCTTGCATGAAGTCTTGCTCTTTAGACCGTTAACTTTGCGCTTAAGAGACTTTTGTCTATAAGTGTTACATTGGAGCTGCTGTACAAACAAATTTTGTAAGGACGTCCTTTTATTTAAGAAAGAAGGAGAAGTATTTTAGTAGGGAACAGTCTGTTTTCATCACTAAAATTAGTTTGTCACCGGCTTTTTGAATTTAAAGGGCCACTGAGGGCATTCGCGATTTAATATACATTCTGCTTAAGATGATCCAAACTGCAGAGTATCTTTCTTGTTTGGGGGTTTTGTCATCATGGACGTGACATAGACAACAGAAACTCGTTTGAATGACATCCGGACTCCTACTTGTACAAACAGAAGAAGGAAATTGGTTTTTTACCCGAAACCCTTTGATAGCTTCTTGTTTGTTTGGCTGTTCAGATACCATGAACAACCCTGTGATCTTTCGTTACAATAATTTATGCGAAATATAGATACTGACCAACACGTAAAAGACTGGAGTAAATCGCTGGTCAGCTGAAAACTTCAGACCTATTCATATCGTGACCCTTTTATGTTTGAAACATGAACTGTGAACGAAATCTAGTACAGGCCTTTACTAAGGTGAAGTATCAAGCAGGGGGCAAAATTTCGTTTCGTATATCGCTCCGATCGATGTTGTTATCGTTATGGAAAGTTGAGTTCAGCACTTGTAATTTGCTGGGACTAGAAGCAATTCCTTTCCTGTTGTTTAAGACTTTGCTTGATTTTTGCCTTGCTCTCTTCACCTCATGATTTTTGTTCTAATACCTGTTGTTCAGTGATCTTATAGAGAACAGCGTACGACATACTTATGGTGTATGTATTATTTATATTGCTATATCTCTTGATAGGCTGGTAGCGATGGAAAGGGGCTCGGAGACTGCATTCAGTGTCATCGATGCATGATGCTTTTAGCATTGAAAGGAATTAGTGCCAAGGTGACAACAGTTGATCTCTTGCGTAAGCCAACATTTTATAAAGAGAATTATGCTGGAATGAGACTTCCATGCTTGGTAACCAAAGAAGGAACAGCCATTGATGACGTCAATGAAATCCAGGACTACATCGAGAAGACATTTCCGGAGCCATCCCTTAAATGTGCAGACCCTATTGCTGCAAGAGCAGGCTTAAACGTGTTTCAGAAATTCTCGGCTTTTATCAGGAACAAAGATGCATCAAAAGATGATGCTTTACAGTTTGCACTTCTGGACGAATTGAAGAGACTAAATGACTATCTTGGATCATCACAAAAGACACCTGGCACCTTCCTGGCAGGAGACGAAATGTTAGCACCAGACTGCGTGCTCCTCCCCAAGCTCCATCACCTCAACGTCGCCTTGAGATACTACAAAGACTTTGAAATTCCTGAGGAACTCCCTCATTTGGTGGCCTACATGAAAGCAGCCGAAGACAACGACATATTTGTTGGTACTAAATGTGATGAAACGGAGATTTTAAAAGGCTGGGCAAAACATGTTGGAGACCAGAAGAAAGCACAACAATTTCTTCGTTCGCATTCGATATCAGGGCGACCTAAAGTTTCCTAGGGAATTTTATCTGCGTTCCAATTTAGTGTTGTTGATTGCATGTAGCGCTGTGATCGTGCTGCATTTTTCTCCCAAAGGCGCGTACACTTCGATTGCGGAATCTGTAGGCCAACCAATATTTTGTACATTTATTTCTGTATCATGCCGTATATCATAACTGTAAAGAATATTGCCCATTCTGCCGATTTCCTTGTTTCGATAATTCAGTTATGGCAATTGATAATGGAAACAGGAAGAGGAGACACTTTGGGGAGCAAGTTACCTTTGTGAATACAATATCTTCTACAATTTTTACTTGTATTTCAAGCAAAACACACAAGTCATTTCAGCAGCACTCATTCCTTGCAGGTGTACAAGGCAAACCAGCTAAAGGGAGCTGGACAATATGCAATGAAGAAGTCTTTCGGTTCTGTTTTGATTTTTTTGAATTTTGATCTAGTCTGTAACAGACAAATTAATGATGGACATACAATAAACGTTCTATTTGCATAACAATTTGTTGGTAATATTTGCCAGTTTATTACTGAATAGTTCATCAGTCTGCTCCTACTCCATTGTTGCTTGTTGTGTGGCAGTGCCATTATTTTGCATTTGATTTAATGCATTTGGTGACATCCTATCATTGTCATCTGCGACTCAATATTATCTCACACTAGTTCTTTCACTTTTTTATTGATGTGTTTGTGAAAGAGGACAACACAGTAAGGCCGGGATGTAACCGTAGTTGAAGAAAAACTGACCAATCTCTTCAATTTTTTCAGCTAGCTCATTATTTCTCGGTTCCCGACAGACCATGATAACGATTTTCCTTCTTAATTGTTTATCTCGCTACAACGACTACAAAAACGAAATTCCCGGAGAGCGTGTTCACTATGAAAGTCAGTATTGACCAACGAAAAGACTTGGATAATTGCTACTTTGATCTCAATAGGCAGTATAGAAGTTTATTTTCATTGATAAGCACGTCTGCCAGAGTTAGTTTATTATCTTTTCCCTCAGCCAACTGGATATAACAATCTTTGCAAGTTAATGTACAGGTTTGATAAATATAAGTGATTACAGTCCCGTTACATTTCAACTTTTCCCTAAAACGAGGTTTAAACTAACATTAAACACCACAATTTTCTCAATCTAGAATTTTTTAAGTTCGTTGAAATCAAATGTTGGACAGCAAGGTTGTTATTTTCCACTGTTTTGCTAGTGTGACTCGCCACTGGACAAGCTAGAACTGGTTTCCGTTACGCTGGACATAATTAATTTGACAGCTGCGATCGATTTTGCTTCATCTTGTCCATTCTTCTGCCAAATTACGAAGGATTTGAAAACAAGAGTCACAGTAATTAAATTCAACATTTAAGGACAAACTTTTCATAACTATATGCAGAAATTTGTTTTACGTATTGATTTATCTTTATTTTATTGAGTACCAATATCCGACGTAATTTACATGAAAGCAAATACTTGCTCACATCGGACATCATCTACTCCTTTTACCCATCAAGTCATCCGTTTGCGAGCTCGACATTTCTTCCTCTTTAATTAGACAATAGTTTAGGTTTGTCGTGTCTTCATATTCTCATTATATTTTGAGAAAACTAGTTATTCATATTTTCAATGTCTATTTGATTTCATTTTCACTGCTCGTCTATTGGCAGAGAACTAGGTAGAATTTATACAAGGTGGCACAGGGAACGGATGATTTACTTTTTAATGTTTGAGATAGGTTATGGATTTTTCAGTGCTAACCGATTGGAGGGTCTGCTAGTTGATTTATTTGTCATGTCACTCAATGGTTCTTATACGAAAGAATAGAATCGACACGGACAAACTTATCTTGGCTTCATCAACTCACTTAATAAAGGTTATAACGGAAAGATGAATTAAAAAGATAACTGTGTGTTGATAACTGTATTTATCTTACTCACCAAGGTAAATACATAATTTGGACGACAGCAAGCTGATTGAAGTTCAGTTAATTCATTTAAGAAGTATAATTCGACAGGCATACCTGCAGATTTTATCAAACACATTTGCAAACGGGCAGAAAAGTGTTACCAAGGAAGTCTCTTTGTCGTTGGGTTGCTAAATCTTACCCAAGTGCACGAGAGCGTGCTGGAAAACGGATTTTGGCTTGCCTTGCATTCCCACTAATGGTCTTACGTCTAGATATGTGAGTCGGAGTTCAGTGTCTTGCAAGTTAGTCGACATAGCTAACGATCTCGGAGACTTGTAGAAGCTTTTTATGCACAGTGAAGAACACAAGGACAGTGTTAAATAGCCGTTTTTGTAGTCATTTGAATACCTTTTGGAAACCCTTGAGGATACCTTTTTGGACACTCTTTGGATACATTTTGGACACTCTTCTGTGTGGCCTTTTAGACTTGCTTTTGGATACCTTTCATTAATATCTTTTTGGATTTTTTGAAAGCTTTCTGGATATCCTTAGGGATACCATTTTGGGACACCTTTTAGCAAATCTGTTTGGACAGCTGATGCATACCTTTTGGATGCTTCTAGACCTTAAAGTTTTCTAGAACACTGTTAAATTTTTGACTTGTCACTTCTTAAGCCGTTGCTTGCTTTTGCAACAAAGAAGCTACAAAGCCATTACAGTCACTTTATCTCTTCCTTACTTACATCCGTAATTACAAGGATGCCACTCTTCTCGGGCTTTTTATCCTTTCCTTTACCAACTTCTTTTGTCAAAACCTCGCAAATTTCACCGTTTTGGCTTACAGCCACCATCATACACAGACCGAAACTATTTCGTCTTCAATCTTGCTCAGAAACGTTCCTCTATGCGCACGTTTTCACGCTGAAAATCAAGGAATGGTTCCATCATTGTTTCTAACAGGCCCATTTGAGCAGACATTCTTGTCAAAAGTTACTACTTCATCTGTATATCGCCCTGAAGTCTTATGCTAGATTTCCTCAACAGATGATATTCCGTCGAATAAATATGTTTACTAAGAAGCTTCTTTAAAATTCCGGCTGCACTTACTTTTTACTGTGAGCCATGTTACGCAGATATGCAAAAGAAGTTAGATTGTACTCAACTAACTGCAAATGTAGATGTAATCTTGGCGCGTACCCTCTAAACTTTCTTTGTTCCTTCAGTCACAATTACACCATTTCCTAACCTAAAGAGAACGAGAAACCACTGCAGACAGTCTTGTCTGCTCTTATTGTAAACCTAATAAGATGATCAATAGTCGCTTCTTATTTGGAACCGCAATACGAAATAGAGAATGGATTTGCACTAACGCTTAGGGTCACCGTCGAAAAAGGAACAATGTTCTTTCATATTCAGTGGCATGACAGAAAATCCGCGGATGGGTTGTAAGTACGCCACGGTAGTACCTGAGACTTCGCTGTGCCACTGTATCGAAGAAGCCCCTCGTTAGCTCGTGTAAATTAACTACTCTACCCAAATGACATTATTAATTGGTTTTTTTCTATGTCAGTTCAAAGATACCACAAAATGACGAGTCACGGTGTCGATTGTAAATACGAAACGCTTCTCTATGTTTTAAGCCGCACAACAAAGTACACTTTCCCGTATAAGCTGGTAGCCACACAATGGTAAGCTCTAACATGTGAATAATGAAAAATGATATCCTAAATAAAGGATTAAATATATGGTTACATATCAGTGGTACGTCTACAACTGACGAAAAAAACTCTGGAAGGAGCTAAAAATGCACAAAGAATTATTGAAATGATGGGAACTGGTAAATCCGACTATTTTTAAATTTTACTCCATCCTTAAAAATTACGATAATGACAATTTATCACATCAAGAAAACACGAGGACTCGTTTTATTGAATCAGTTACACTGAACATTAGTACTGAATTAAAACTGACCATTGTATACTAGAGGAGAGAAATTGAAACGACGTACCGAAAAGAACGTTTGTAAAACACGTTTCACTGCTTGCCGTCGTGTCAAGTCAAAATAAATACCGACGTTTAATCAACAAGGAATCCATTTATCTTGTTTATCTCAAAACCTTTCATGTACATTTGACTACACTTAAGATAAAAGAATGCATCCATATTCAAATTTATATTCATATCTATTTTATATATGATAAACTGTGCTCGAGTTTAGCCACTTAAATGCTTATGAGGTTTAGTAACGAGAACTTCACCAAATTTTGATCCAACCGTAAATATGAGTCCCGACTAGTTTCTGTGCTTGCTCTAGTTGTATAAATTTTATGGGAAAGCATTGACCTAACACACACAAACTGTAACGAGATTCCAACTGGAAGAGGAAAAAGCAGACACTGTAATCACATTTACAAGTAAGAATAGGTGAATGTGAATACAACGTGCATGCACAATTCTAGGTTGATGCATACACGCTACCCTACTTAATGTCCTCTGTGCTTCGTTTCAGTTCACATAAGCTTTTTAAAGATCGCAATCTTGTGAGCATATTTAATGCTTTCTTAATATTGGCATCAACTTTGACTGTAATGAATTCTTTGACGGTCTCTTCATCAAAGTGGAATGCTAAGCACTCTTGCAATGGCACTTTTACACCTTCGTAAATCTGTACAGAAGAATTAACAACCGAGCATGCAAAATCTACATGGCATTCATTAAATTCTTCTTTAACTTCAACATGCCAAGGATCCATCCAACCATCCATTCTTTCCTCTGCTAAAGTCAGCTGGTTTTTGGCATTGACTAAGTGGCTCACATAAGCCAAGATTTCGGAACCTGTGAGTAAATTATTAAAGGTACGTTACGCGTACATAGTAGCATACTCATAAGCAAGATAAATAACAAAATAAAGAAGGATATGATATAACAAACGAATGATTATAATAATACAGACAAAATGAATAAAAAACCCCTAATGACAATGAACATTGAAACCATATACACATATAGTACAACCGTACTTCCTGCAATAGACTAAAATTTAATTACCTTCTTTAAGCACAATAGTGCTTGTTAGACTAAAATTCATGTGTAATGATTGTAACAAACAGGTATGCTGAAACAAAAATCTTGAGTTTTTCACACAATTATGTCCCGTTAAAAGTAAGGAAATTTTTATTTCTATTTCACTCTTTTGTCTCACTTCCAAAAATGCTGTAAAGATCGGTGCAATAAAATCAAATATGGCAGGTTGTTCGAAGATACCAAACAACCAGGATAGGAATGTTCATCCTCACGTTCATGTCATTGTCACTCACACGTCATGTTGCTAATTATAAGCATTATAAAGCTAATTCTACTAATTAGTAGTTAATTACATATTTTTTGGTTTTACCTCAAGAATAACATTGCCCTGGCGTCTGCCAGTACGGAAGAACTGCTTGACACAACCAGATTGTCCCATGTAACACTCACTCATCTTCATGAAACATATCTAGAGAGACCTAATTCGTCAATGGCCTCCGCTAGGTCTACTTAAAACCATATGTCATGGGGTGTGTGCATAATAAATAAAATATCTTACTTTTAGCCTATTTTAAGAGAAGAGAGAGAGAGACAGTAGGAGGTAGGGAATGTACCAGTGAACTTTTAGTTTAACATTTTTAATTCTGAAACAAAACCAAAGAAGGATACTATAGCCACTGAGACTTAGGGTTAAATGTTTAGAATGCACACACAACAAAGGAGGCAGACCTTAGTAGAAAAGAAACACAAAGTGAAAATAAGTCTAATACTGGAACATAAAAAATAAATATAAAAACATCTTAAGAGAGGCCTTAATTTGTATTTGTATTATCATACGCATGTATTGATGTTTTAATAATTCAGGGTCTTGCATTAAGGAGAGAAAAGGACTTTAACAGTAGTGAACAGATAGGGTATAAGGAGCATGGTTGATAAGGTAAGCCGAAAATAAGGTCCAGGGTTACTCCATATGGTTTCTGGGGTTAACATGGATCATTCCTCTGTGTTTTGTTTTGTAATGGTAATCTCAAACAATACGCTTTTCAACCATACGATCGGGGTTTAGGTAATGCACTCATTTCAAAAAACAAAATGTTCCTGGTTTTGTGCTTGCAATGTTGGAATTGTTCCCGAATGTTTGCAGAAAGTAACTATACAGATTGCCTAAAAATATAGTATCACATCTGAACTACTTTATAACGTTCGCTTGGTCTGTTAATGATACTGGTGATTATGTTAATTTTAGTGATCCACAAAGTCATAATGAAAATTTACAGAGGTCAATTATGCTCTGCTGGACAGGAGTATACTTGGTTGTGATGGTGAAGAGATGGTACGTCACCTCTCTCAGTATCATCACCAAAAAGTTGTGTTTTCCCCAGTGTTTGCTTGTTTGCCTGTCTATCTGTCTGTCTATTTGCAAAATAATTAAAAAAAGTAAAGGCAGGGCTTAGAGAAAGTTTAAGAAGGTCATACATGTTATAAGGAACACATTATAAGATTTTTAGGGTTACCAGAATCAGAACCATACGTAACAACAACTATTTGGTGAAAATCCAGTGAGGAAAAGTGTCCTTTCTACATTTGATAATGACTTGCAAAACTACGTTTACAAAACTACAACTATTGGGGATATCCTTACGAGGAAAACCCAGTTACTGACATCTGTTAGTGTAGCCCATTTGCATATTTGGAAAACTGGAAATTCAGTCTGATCCCCTAGCTAGGCAGAAACGTGTGCACTCCAGATGCTTCTAACTATGTAATGTAGAGCTAACTAAAGTTCTGTCTGTTTATACCACACTACTTGTGGATCTAGAAAACATGGGTGTCATATAAGGATGAATTTGTTGGTAAGTCACGATAAGAGGCATCACGGCATGTCAGTCCTGGCCCTGCTACTGGTATCATGTAACCCAGTATAACCTTCCACATGGTCTGGGTATTGATGACTAAACTGGCAACCCCACTGGGCCCTCTTTCGGTGAGGAGGGCGGGTTGGACACCCGTGTTGATTTTGAAAAAAGGCTTTTCAAAGGGCAGATGAGCTCTTAGAAGCCAATGGCCACCGTGGTCCAGCAATGGATAAAATAACCCCAGTTATGGGCTTTGGTAGGAGGATTCAGGATTTACCAATGTCATTAAATGCTATATCTACCATGGATAGTCAGTGTCAGATGGATTGAGATGGCTGGATAGGGGGCTCGCCACCCTACGTGTGACTAGGGAAGAGAAAGGACAAATCCTGGTCAAATGTGCAAAACCCAATGATGCAACATGGGCTAAATCCTTTGGGGATGCCTGCTGCAATCACATAAGGACCCGAGGCAGGGCCAAGCTTTGCAAAAAGTTTTGATTGGGAACTTGGAATATACAAACACTTTACCAGACAGGGAAGATCTGCAGCATCACCTGCAACATAAGACCATGCACCACTGGCATCCTTGGTGTAGCAGGGAAACCACAATGTGGGCACAGGATACTTCACCACCACAGGAGAATAGGTTGTCTACTCTGGAGGTGACATGTGCAAGGCTGCTATGGGAGTCATCTTTACAAGCAATCACCATCAACATGATGTCCTACAGGCCAGTCAATGACATGGTGCTGTACATCCACATCACAGCCTTCCCATGCAACATTTTCATCCTTCAAGTGTATGCCCCTCATACAGAGGTAAATGGGTAAGTGAAGAACTTCCATGTTGCCATGCAACCAGCCTTGCAGGATTTTTCCAGTCAGGATATAGTGATGAAGCAGGAGATGGGAGTCAGTGGTACTGACAAATCTGTATAGTGGACAGCAGGTCTGAGTAGATAAAAACTCACAAAGGTGGTTTTCCATCAAGAAAGGAGTGCCACAAGACTACACTGTTTAACCAATTCTCTTAAATTTCTACTCAGAAGACACAGTGTGAGGATTAGGAGATGAGACCAGCCAGATAGACGAGTCAGTAAGAGGCTGGGACATCAACATCCCTCACTTTGCACACAACATAGTGCTCATTGTAACATGTCCAGCTGGACTATAAAGACTGATGGATAAAGTTGATCCAGTCTCCACTGAGTACCACCTGGAAATCAGCACAAAGAAGAGAAAGATCATGGCAGCCACACCAGAACCAGAGCAGCTCAGCATCTGTTGCCAGGAGTTATGCTGACAGACATGAACAAGTTTAACTACTTGGGTTCCATCACTGAGCAAACTGCAGATTGTAGTCATAAGATCAGCTTCAAACAGCAAGAACTGTCCTCACAAAAGTTTGAAGCTAAAGCTGCTGAAGACCTTAGTGTGACAGGTGGCTCTATATGGTTGCAAGACATGGCCCTCAAAGCAACAGATGTCAACATGTATTTGATACAATTTGCCACAGACAGGTACTGAGCATTAGCTTGGCTGCCTACTGAAGCAGAGTCAGTCTTAAACAAGATGGGGATAGAGCTACAGTTTGTGGCAGCCATCAGAGAGTGGAAGTCATCAGAGAGTGGAAGCTACAGTACCTTGGATACACTATCAGGGCCAAGAACTTTTGTAACCACATCCTCCACAGAAGAATTATAAAATCAAGAGGATAACAACAGAGACCCTGGACAGAGGATAGAAAGGATTCGGTTGGGAAGACACTTGAATAAAACATGGCAGCTGCCAAAGTCAGTAGTCCCTGACTCCCAGCTATGAAGCTAGGATTAAATAAAAGAACATGATAAGGAGCTGGACATTGTATCCCCTTTGTAATGTTCTAAAAATGATTGCTCTGAACTATGAAGAATAAATGATAAATAAGAAAGCAACAGAAACCACAGAGGAAAAGGGTTTCCCTGTTAAATTTTTACAAGTGAATCATATGGTCCTCTGGGTTAAACATGTTTTAAAACTGGCAATTTGGATACACATATGTAAGGTCTGTTATAAAAAACTGATGCTGACAGGAAGATTGTCACTGCCATATGTTTTATGAATTGTTAATAACATATACTGTTCCTTTTAGATGCAACCAGAAAAGTATTAACTATTCATTGATATAGAAATTGGGTGTAGAGTAATGGGTTAAATAGCACAAGCAAACATTTATAACTGTACATAATCTGAGTAGTGATCAGCAATTACATTTTTTGATCCACTGACTGTTTAGAGTATAGAGTCAGGTCAATAGTTACACAATTATCACTACAATTGCAGTGAAAAATTCCTATACACCATCATGCTAGTCAAAAACAAGGCCAACAATCATTGAATACAAAAACCACAAAACATACCCTTCCAGTCTAAAAAGCAACATTTATGGATTTTATGAAGACAACATCTGCAACTTTAAGATGGAAAAATGATGTTGTCGTCTAATTACCCAACAATTGTCAAATAGAATTTTTCAAACAATTCCTTCATGGGTGCATGTTTTTATCCAAATTAATTCTCAATGACAACAAAATGATAAATATGTTCTATAATATTTACATCCAAGGCATATTCTGGTAATGTTCCATTTAATATGGTGTTTAGGAGTCCTGTACAGTAAAACAGAATGGCATGCATATGATTTATTCCATTGTTGCCCATATATAATTAGACAAGGTGCACACCTTACAGTTATATACTGACTTTGCTCAAGATACTGGCAACTTCTTCCAATTTAAACATAGTTCATGCATGCTGAGATGGCATTAAAAAAGTAAATATTAATCGATGAACATACCTGGAAAGTTCCCACATGCTTCATCGAACTGAATAATTTTGTGCTCTAGAGGTATCTGTTGCAGGTATCCAAGTTCCTTTGATACATTTACATGAAGTTCGGATGTGAATATTTCTCTTTTAAGAACAGCCAAGCACAGGGCTAAACAAGGCAATGAAGGTGGCAGGATCTCACAAAGCGTAGAGAAATGATCAAATCTGGTCCATCCTGTCAAAGCAATGCCTTTCATCTTTGTTTGACTTTCCCAAGGTAATCCTCGTAATAAATTCAACCATGACATGTGGTTATTAATATGGTGCATTATAGGTACATAGTCACAAGTAGGTCCTGGAAATCAATGGACATATAAAATTCAAGGCTAATGTCCATTACAGTAAGATACTACAAGCAACATGTCTGCTAAATAAAGGCTGTGCAAAACAGCCAAAGAAAAATGTTTTACAAAACTTTACCAAAAGGCAGAAATTTATTTTAACATTCATAGCATTCCCTTCAATGATGATGCAAGGATATAAAAAATTACTGATCCTAAATACTTAAAATTAAAATGTATCTTTAAGTAGAAAGTAGAGCCCAAAAGTATATAAATAAACCACTCAATTTGTTAGTTATTTAAAACTATGTAAACTAATACGTCATATATGAGAACACAGTTTATGCCTAATTTTAAATACCAGCAGCAAGTGAAATGTCAAGTATCAGTTAAGTGAGACAAAAACTATGAGAATATGGTCAAAAAAACTTTTACGAGAGCTGGGCTTTAAGCAAACATCATTCACAGTGCTGTATGAAGACAACAAGAGTGCCATTGTGTTGTCTAAATCTCTAAAGTTTGATTGAAGAATGAAGCATATTTATATTCATCATCACTTACTACGTGAGGATGTTGAGTCTTAGAATGTAACACTTGTTGATATGGTACTCCCAAGCAGGTTGTTGCTGTTATTGCCGGGTGAGTCCAACGAGTCCAGCAATGTTTGCGGGGTTGTCCCAGAGGTGAGATTGGTGGGGTTTTGAGGGCAGTTGAAGAGATGTGGGACGTCGTGTGGTGTCCCATTGCAGTTTGGGCAGCGACTGTCCACTGTTGGATCCAGGCGGGAGAGGAATGATTTGGTGAGACTGCTGTAGCTGGAGCGGAGTTGAGCCAGGACATTCCTGGCTTTTCTTGGGAGTTGTTGTTCAGAAGGGTGAATGTC
>JANTCA010029015.1:0-15654 GCA_024741275.1 Chironex yamaguchii | reverse complement strand
AGGATGAGAAGGGGGAAGTGAAGAAATGAAGACAAGGGAAAGGAGAGAAGACAGATAGCAGAAACAGAAATAGGAAATTGGGAGAGAGGGCAAAGGAAAGGGGAAAAGATAAACGGAGAGCGGCGGAGAAAAGAGAAAGGAGGAGGAGAGAGGGGAAAGGTGGAAGGGAGCCAGGAAAAAAGGAGGAGTGAAGGGATAGGAGGGGGAGAGGGGAAAGAAAAACGAGAAAGAAAGAAAGTAGAGGGATAAAAAGGTAGGAGGGGATAAATGAGTGGAGATGTAGGGTGGGCGGAGTTAAAAGAGGAGTGGAGTAAGGAGGGGAGAAAGAAAAGGATGAGAAGGGGGAAGTGAAGAAATGAAGACAAGGGAAAGGAGAGAAGACAGATAGCAGAAACAGAAATAGGAAAATGGGAGAGAGAGCAAAGGAAAGGGGAAAAGATAAAAGGAGAGCGGCGGAGAAAGGGGAAAGGAGGAGGAGAGAGGGGAAAGGAGGAGGAGAAAGGGGAAAGATGGAAGGGAGCCGGGAAAGGAGGAGGTGTGAAGGGATAGGAGGGGGAGAGGGGAAAGGAGGAGCCGGAAGGAGGAAAAAAGGACGAAAAAAAGAAGGACGAGGAAAAGCATAAGGAGAGGACGAATCAGGATGGTGCGAAAAGAGAAGGGTAAGCGAAGCAGCAATAGAGTATGCTTCTCCGCTTCAAGTTACTGCACTACTCAACTCAAAGGACTATGTGGCAGTGCATATGATGTACAAAACATATTGTACGTAAGATTCTTGTAGTGTGCTAACGTAAGATAACATTACTAAACGTCAAATAATGTTATTAAATTTTAAGATTCAACAGAATGTAAAGAAAACAACCATTTACCGAATGAAACGAAGAAATGAAACATGTCATTTGCTATAGAAAAGTCAAGAGCTCGAGATAGAGCTCGAAAGCATAGCTATGTACTCTCAGTTCTCTTAACGGGAGTAGAACGCGACAGAAGATGGCAGTCTGGAGTCATTCAAAATTGGATTAAAATAACAAACGGGAGACAAATGGCAAAGGTCAGGAATCAATGACGTTTGATGGATACTGGTTGAGACATGAAAACTAATACACTACAGGGTAAAAAGGGCAACAGTGGGGGAATTAGGTATCTGTATCCATGCAAAGAAAAATCTGTAAAAGCTACAGTAATGAAAAAGGATGCTCGAGAGAAGTTGCACAAGAAACAAAAGTAATTAGTTAACCAACAGGGTCTACTTCAGTCCACAAAACGGAAGACAGAGTAATAATCGCCTTGAAAATTTGCGACATTGCGCTAAAATCATACTTAAAAGCTTTTTTCGTCTGGCACTCCTCAGAGTATGAAATATCAGAAAGGAAAGTATATGTACATGGCAACCTAATAGGTTTAGTATTTAATATTTTAAGTATGGTTTTAGCGCAATGTCGCAAATTTTCAAGGCGATTTTTAAGTTTTGTACCACAAAAAGATTGTGCAGAGTAATAACAATATAACAGTGTACCACAAACGTGTAAAATTTAATAAGGATAGAGAAATACCCAGGTAGGAGAACAGGTCAGAAAAAGTTGATGATAGAAACAAATGATCAGTGGGACACTTACAACCACTGGTGCATTGAACAAGAAAATCATTTCTAATTGGCTTACTGGATGCAGTAATGTTTATAAGACGTAGCAGACGACAATGCACAGAATAAGGTACAGAGAAGTGTCGAAAATCGGGGTCAGTCGAGCTCACGAGACTTATTCAGCAGTAGAGGGGACAATCCGATCACACGTGAATATCATCTGCTGATCAAAATATGAGGTGGATTGAATAACACCTCATTGTATTTGCAGAAAAAGAAAATTAAGTGTCTGTAACAGCTGACGAGGCATCATGTCAACATAGACCTTAGGTCGAATAAAATAAAAGTACCCTACAACACCGAACGAGAATAAGGTATGCTTACCGTATGCAACTATAGTTTTACTAACTTCGCGAAATAAAAGTACACCATTTGGGGACATGACGTCAAAAATCAATCTTTGTGATCTATTTTGTGACATTTCTGTAAAAAGTGACAATACCGGTGTGGTAACAGCAGGTTCGTGGTACCATAGCTCTAATGCTCTTAAAATTATATTTGTGTATTTTGGATATCTGACAAAAGTATTAAGGACATAATGGTAACCAGAACCAGTTTAATTAGGTGACAGCATTACACAAGAAATAATGACGAAAAGCGTCAGAGTACACATACTAAGACTCGAGTCTGGAAGACTACATCACTCGTTTTCGCGGCTTGCTATATCAGATGATAGATGAAGTATCTGTAAGAGGTGAAAATAAGTCGATTTCGAGTCAAGCTAATGTCAGCGTGCTTTTTCACTTTCATTTCACTGAACAAGTTGTCTAATTCCTTTGTACATACTACATTTTATGTTGACGGTAAAGCAGTGGATATATTTCATGCTTCCGCTTACACGACGGCCAAACAAGGACTTTTAAAGGAGCGGCGAAAGGAAGTGGCCAATTCGAAGTTACATAATTCATACCAGAATTTCAATAAACTCGTTTCATGATACTGCACGGTAAGCACAAGGTTTTTTGGTTCGAGTCCGTGTCAAAAGTGAAATCTTCTGTTTTTCTTTCACTGATTGATTTGCCTAATTTCTTTCTACATAACAAAAAACTGTTGTTAATCAAGTTCAATCAATAGCCTGCCATAATACTGTTCAAAAAATGATTATAAATATTTTCACCTGCGACACGGAGATTATTTTTTTGCCGGTGTTGGACTGTCTGTTTGCTAACAACATAACTCAAAAAGTTATGCACGGATTTTGATGAAAGTTTTAGGACAGGTCAGACATACGCTAATTTATAACTGATTAAATTGCGGGGGTGATCCGTATCAAATCCTGGATTCTGGATCACTTTTCCAGCAGTGAAACCTTCATAGTGGTAGCGAGCATGTCTTTGTGGGGATAACCCAGTTATCAAATTTGGTAACGATAGCTTCATGAACTAGCCAAGAAATCGTCGTCGCGAAAACCAAAGTTGTTCGAGTAACCATACTGGCTTGTCGGAGGTTTGCGCTCTTCAAGTGCTTCTGGTTTGATGATATTTTCAGCACGGGTTAGCTGTGTCAAGTCCTAAAGATTGAAAATTACGTAGGATGGTTTGTAATCTAAGGAAGAAAGGCATTTACACATATCCCGAATTCCCTGTCAACATTCCAAGTTTGTAGACAGTTAATCAACGCGATAGATGCCAAATTTATGCTAGTGAATTTCACAGGGCTATTTACAAACAATACAAAAATTAAATGAGGGATATAGCCCATCAGTAATCTCTTTCGCTACGCATAAGCCTAGATGTGTTTTGCTCCACTTTTCACCTTAAATTATGCTTCATGAAAATACATAGTAAGTAAAGATGCAACAACGTCCAAAACTTTACTGGACATTCTACCACGTTATGAATACAGAATGCTTTTAAATCTACGGATGGAGCTTCTGGAAATTAAATATCTAGCTGATACGTCAAAGGATACAACCATGAAAAAAATGAAAGATAACTAGTTTTCGTCGTAAAGGCAAATGCCAAGCCTCTTAAGTCTCTGCAGATTCCTATCGTCAATTGCTGTAACGAAAAGAAATGTCAGAGATTAGCGATATTAAGAAGAACTACAAATTAAATGTTACAGTACTTGTTTTGGAGCAAAAAAATAATATTGGTTTAAGTACCAATTTAAGTTAGCGTAACTCAGTAATTCTTGGTACGCAAAAGACCAGTTTGCGTGTTAAGGATTATTACGCAAACATTAGCATTCAATATTGACGTGGAGACGCTATGCACGAGAAAACTGCGAGATATTGACATGTAGCCAAGATCATCCGGTAATCAAACGAGAATGGCCTTAGAGTAAAATAATCTGCGGTTTAGAATCGTGGTTCAACTCGACTTTCAAACAATGAATCAAAGTACTCTTATTCGAATCCACCCTAATAAACGCACTGTGAGAAAGACACGCCCACTCTGACGCACACGAATGAAGTGGCCTGATCACAACACGAGGAAACACAATGGTAGCAATTCTTCGACCCTAGGTTATTTAGTAGCTCCTGTAGCAACAGCAGAATCCACAAATGTTATTAAAACAGGAGACTCATGTAAATGGTGACAAAAATCGAAGATGAAAAAATTATACCGGAATCATGACGGTGATTAATAATTTATTCTTCTGAGGCAGGCGAGGCACCACAAGATGCAATCGAGAATGATTAAAAGGAAGGAAAACGTTAACCAATCGAAATCTAAAAGTAGGCACTGCACATGTCAATATCTACAAGTCAAATGTTAGCTGGAAATGTCGACATAAGGTGCCAAGAATGGCTTACGAATCAGCAAAAGACCAAGTATGAATGTAATACATTGACGTATAAATTTAAGACCAAAATTAATTACATTGAAATTCAGCATAAGTGCCGAGGTGAATATAAAGGCTACCATTTCAAATGGTGTGATGCTCTTTTCAAAACGACCTATCACACACGCTTAAAATGCTAGCTAGCGTCAATGAAAAAGTCTTCCTCGAGAACAGTTTACCTTAGTTTCGTCTGCTTGAACTGAATTGAGGTTGGCATTAGTGAGCATATTTGACAAATTCTCTAACGATGCTGCCAGGGAAATAAAAAACATTGGTGGTAGAAGCAAAATTGATAGCAAATACATTAGAAGGGCAGTAGACCCAACGTTTGACGTCATCAACTGGCAATAACACATATTCCTCTTGTAAATACTGTTACATGGAATGCAAAATGAAATTACAAGGCATGCTAAGAGTGTCGTTGGCATTTGCGATGTATCGCATACAGTGCACGTGTCCATGTGCACAGCTTGTAATTACGTTATTAGGTGGCACGTTCAAATAGCTGAATACGGACAATCCGCCAAAATTTGTAACACTGTGTACGAACATAAAAATAAAGCTTACTAAATACAAAATAAAACCCACCTGGGTTAGAACCCACCTGTAATTGGCATTGCAAATTCCTTGAATCGTTCTTCTTCATCTCCTAAGTCGGCTAACAATAAACGACCAAGTGCCGTATAAAATAATGTTCTGCATTTCAAAATCGAGCTCCCTTGAGAACCAAGGAAAGGGAAGTGCTCCGACTGAAGAAGGAAAGAAATTATTCTGAATTATCACGGATTAATGTCCTGATAAGGAGAAGCAAGCAAAGGGACTTGGGCACCATCATTACACGAAGAAGATGGAGGTAGATAGGACAGGTGTTGAGAAAGGACCAACAGTCAATCACAAGAGCAACACTGCACTGGACCCCAGATGGAAAGAGGAAGAGAGAAAGGGAGGAAGACCAAGAGCGACGTGGACGAGGGAAGTGGAAAATGAGATAGAAGCCATGCAGCACTCTTGGGGTTCATTGGCTAGGCTGGCTAAGGACGGGCAGAGGTGGAGGTGCTTTGTTGCTGCCCTACACACCACTGGATTTAATGAATAATGATGATGATCATGGATTAATTGTTTAACCTTTCCTGGCAAGCTAGGCTTTGCTCCTGGTTATGTCATGTTAAGCAGCATGATAGGGGTGCATACTAGCAGAGGAACTTTACAGAAGTCAGGGGCAGGGTGCTACAGATGCTAAGGTCAGAATTAATTGGTTCAGTTAGAGAACTAGTGTGATCATCCGTAGACGTGGTTCATAGAACCACTATATTGAGCGACAAATAGACCAAATTTATAAACACATTTGCTGTTATTCTTTTTCCCCTTTGCTGCTAGTGCTTTTCTCAGTCAATATAAAAATTAAGTTTGATAAGCAAAACGAGACTCATTAATTTGCAAAACATGTTCGGGCTTTTCAAATACCATCTTCAGTTGACACTGATCACAGCTAGAACCTATTTAAATCTGTATTCAAGACAACAGCCAATTAAGTTATCTAACGACACTAATAACGGTTGTTTCTATTTTGGTTATTCTTTTTGGTGTTTCCAAAACCAAAATACAAACACGTTGCATAAAGAATGTTGTTTTGCTTATCAAAATCACTTCTTGATTACTGTTCTTACGTTAATTTGGAAAAATTAAGTTGCTACTCTTTAGGCAAGCAAAATGACCAATCCACGAATTTTCCAACTCAAGTTCTTGATTTATTTCACTAGCAATTTAGGGGTACAAAGTGAAGCTGTCACTTAATACAATTCGATTTAGTACATCACATTTTATTGTGGATCGTTGCTCATTTGAAACAATATACTTCTTTCTCTCACAAAAGCTCAAAATTTCTTGCATCTTAAATAGAAGTTATGTACCTAGGTAAAACTCTACTTACAGGAGAACAATTGTAAAGGAACATGGGTACGTACCGTGTGACTTTTCAGCAAAAATTGAACAGCGTCAAGTTTTACCAGTTTACGAACACTGCTAAATCTGAAAACGTTTTAAGGAATCGAAGTACGAGAAGAAATAAGTACGATAAAATATTGCAAATGTAGACCATAAATAACACACAAAATCACAAAACAAACCGTATGGGTAATAAATTAGACACTAAAAAGAATACAAGCTTTCCTTGTTATTGCAGATACCAGTATAGAGCAACATAAACGATTTCAACAAAATAACTGCATAGCATGTTTACTTCCAAGCAGACATAATAGGCCGTCAACAAAATAAACAGTTAAAAGGAATAAAAGTGAAGAAACATTAGAAAGTTAAACGTGGCAACCAGGTTAGATCGATATTTAATAAGGAAGAAATTTCCCTTTGAGCAGAAGTTCGAAGTTACCCAAAAGCTAACAAAAGGAAATCAGAGACAGAGAAATCGCGAAAATGTTGCATAAGGAATTTGCGAATGGGATACGTCAATTCCTTCCCTGATGAAACCGAAATCATCAAGCGATTTTTAAAAGGAATTGGCACACATTTTTTCTTTAAACACACCACATTTAAGTCGTGATACATACTGACATAAACAGCAGATCGATGTGGCGGGGAAATGAAGACGTTTCAAGATGACGCCTTCAAGCAACATGGAAAGCTCCAAATAAAGTTTGTGTTGACTTTTAATAGCCTTTCTTAATCACTGACTGTTGTGGCAAAATGTTCATAACAAAGATACGAGTGTTAAATTGAATATCACATTCGTCTGACGTACACTGTTCTATTAAGCTAATGCTGAGCTAGTACAAGTCATAAAATAAAGTTAACGGAATCCTCGCCTAAACAGACAACAATATGTTTTCAGTATTCCATAGTAAGTCAGCACTTATTTACAATATTTGAAATAAGGACACGATAAAATAACATAACACCTGAACATTTTCGAAACGGATACCCGACAGATAAGTCGTTCAGTAGGTTTAAAGTGGAATCAGTGACTTGCTCACTCCTTGCCCAATACTTCATATTTGTAATTCTGTAAAATGAAGGAAGAAAGCATGGAAGCAAGCACAATTCCCTGTGAAGGACTATTTAAAACACGTCAGGCAACAATAAAGACAATTTCTCCCCAAATGATGTTGATGTTGCACGATAAAGGTCATGACGACAACTTGCGTACAGAGATTATACTCTCTGGGTCAAGAACGTGCTTCTCACTATCCCAAGTCTAGATGATACACCACAAAAAGAGAATGGAAACCCTATCATGTACATAATTAACACTGAAAATTAGTAAACATCCATCAACGAATGATGGCGCAGAGCTTGGACCATGCTTGAACACGAACTAAGAGCACAAAAGCCATAGAATGATCATCTCGTGGAATCCAAAAGTAACAGACATTTGTTTGGTTGACATATTCAAAGAACTTACAACTAAAGATCCATCCATTACTACCTTCATAAATACAAAGTTTTTCCTTATTATTTGCCTATTTTCTATTTCTTGTAGTGGTACAACTGATATCGAGCGTGGCTGATGCCAGGGTAGGGGAAAGCACTGTGAAGTGAGCGAGAATGAGAGTCGGTTACTGTTTCCTGCTATCACCCATGGCCCTCCGATGTGGTAAACTCACAACAAAGTAGTAACCACAGTACATTCTAAACCACTGCATTTATTTTCGAGATGAAAAAGTGGCCAAGGGTCCCTGAGCGCAAGTAGAAAATCTGTCAACAGAACACAAATTATCCAAAGGATTTTACAATACAGGAAACAAGTGAGTGGGCTTACATTTTCCTTACAAAGACACTCAAAACTGTGCTTTCGTCTGAAATTCCAACCCTCTCCGACATTACCTGATAAACCTGCAAAAAGAAGTAGTAAAATTCTTCTATAAACTGATGGATATCACGTCTGCCTCTGGACGCACAGACTTTGGTATGGACTACAGCAGCTATAAATGAAAAGCATTTATCAAAATTGAAGTATGAATTTATCTATGTAACCGATTGAGACAGAAAATAGACTATGGTCAAAAGTCAAGATCGTAAACACAACCAAGAAGTATATGAACATTATAAATTACGCCTTACGTTCCCGGTCGAATTTATCAATTAGGGCTTAACTTTTACCTTTGACGATTTATTTATTTGATCACCAACATAAATTTTGCGAAACTGTTCAAGAAATGTAAGTAATGCTAATTCCAGCTTTTCAGATCCAACCTAAACGAATGGAAACGGCAGACGTCATCAAAAAATTTAAGCTCTGAGAAATAAGAACTCACAAGAACTCGTGCAAAAACAAGCCCTAATACAATACCGACTCGAATAGTCCATGACTGATTAACAAACATTCCATATGCTCAGGCTCGTTGCTGGGGATGCCTTATTGGAGGCATGTGATCCATGAGTGTACCTGAATAAAAACAATTCTACCTGACCTTCCAAAATGGTTTAAGGACACAAAACTAATCTGAACCTGGGAAAAGTTATTCGAGCAGGAGAAGGTAGTATGCATTTGCATGATAATAGCAATATCCCGTGAAATGTTATTCGATTTTTCAACACCGACCACTTCTTCGCAACTTTGGTAAGATTAATGACATCAACAAGTTCATTTTCACTTACAGCACTAACAACAAGCAGTCGTCTGCTCGAGCAACCGTCGTTACCTAGTTCTCTGTTAATTATAAGAAATGAAGGCCACTGAATTACCTCAACTATTCGTTCAGCTCAATACATTTCACCAGAAATCCCCTATTTGGCTACCATTGGGGTGTGTGATGCCTTTCAGGCCGCTGGTCGAAACACCCCTGCATATGTTACTGGGAAAGATGCCCTGGTATTGCAATATTATGGCAAAAGTAAAATTCTCTTCGCCATGTATGCGTTTGACCCGAATGTCTGCCGACGATAATTCATGCTGATCAGGAAAGCACAAGTAGAAATATTACGAGCATAATTACCTGTGGCAGCTTCAAGTCTGTTAAAGTCATTAACTGAAGAACTCTGCATGTAAAGAGGGAATAAAAAGTGAAAAATAGATATCGATAAAAAAACCCTTTTTCAGGGCCAAATTAAAAATTGCAGCAGCATTCCAGTTTTCTCCCACGCATTTCAATAACAAAACAAAGCAGACTTTTTATCAAAATACGACTCACAAGCAATTCTTACCAGTAAATTGACACTTTATGGTGATTCTACAAGATATTTGACCTACAAACTATTTGATTCCGCAAATTATGCGATTTGAAAAATTACATGATATCGGATTTCACAAAATGTGACTCTACAAATTACGTGACCCTCAAATGACACAATGGTATTCTCCTTGCTCAAATACTAATAAATAAATGCGACAACGAATATACCTGCAACAAAGTTCTCCATCGAGGCTGTCGTGTTCGTCCGTCGATGAAAACGATATTCGTCCCCCAACACAGTAGCCAATTATGTACACTAACCAAGCAAGTCGACCTACGTTGGGAGTAGCATAAGAGGATTTATTCAATAATATTCGCAACATCCATTGAAGCAATGGCCAAAGTCATACAAAGCATACTGGAAACACTATTTTAACCTCAAAAAACGAACGTAAAAGTGGCGTACGAGAAATAGAGATAAAATGGACACCAAATTGGAGAATTATTGATCTACAATGTCTTAACTGTGAGACAGAATATCTTCAATTGATTTTGTAAGTCTCTGCTGTGAAAAGTACCGTGAACAGCTCTAATAGATTGTCCTGGGAGACTACAGTGCATGGTCAGTTCTTAAGCAAAGAGAGTAGTAAGCAAACCGCAGTCCACAAACGGTCAAAATGATCATAACTTGGTGGACAGCTGAAGGACTGGAAACCACAACCAGTTCATTCAACAAGATGTTCATTCGTATCACCATATGTCATTACTGTATCTCCTTTAATCAAGAACATTTGTCAAGCAATGCTTTGGTCCTAATCCATAAATGTTTCGTCGCTTTCTAATTTGCTTTTTTAGTTTGTTCATCTTTTAAGATCAGGGTAGACAAACTGGCCGGCAGGGCTAAGTATTTGGTGAGCTAATCTTAACGCAAGATGATGTGAGGGTTGCGCTGGAGGTCAGGCTTCACCCAAAACACCACGACCAAGTGACCAAACTGTCCTTGAACGATTCAGAGAGTATGTTTTGAAATTAAGAGATGACAGCAGGATTTGACTTCGATGGTCGCAGCCTCCAATGTATTAAGTATTTTAAACACCTTTCTGTCTTAACAATATATGTACTAGCGTAGATTATGTGGATATTACTTATGTGTATACTATATTAGATGTGAGAGCAGGCAAAGGGACCCCACTCTCAACAAATAGAAGAGTTCTTATACCATTATCTTCCCCTGGCATGGGAATCAGCTACGCTCGATAACAATTATGTTTCATTTCTTCCAGAACATTCTGCAGCTGGCATACTGCCAACTTTATGTATATTCTACAATGTGCTGGCATTGCGTGTAAAAAAATACGTAAACATGCCCTTAATGCGATATATTTTGTACATGTGAAGAACTTTCAAGAAGCTTCCATGATCCCGTTTTCCTGACTGTTCTAGGCTAATTTCGAAATCTAAATAAAGAGATGTTGTGCCCATGTTCATGTCTTACTTGCCGTACTTGTACTACCAAGTGCCAATAAATGTCAATTTTAAAATCCTGTGTTTATCGTTTGACTATCGCCCAAAATACAACAGATAATAACGAAGAAAATGGGAAATACCATCAGACAGTTTAGCATCGAAAACTAGTTAAAGAAAGACAAGCGTAGAACAAAGAAAAAAGTGCTTATGTAGGTAACGAGATTGGACTAAGACGCGGCTGAGAAGGCAACAAAACATATTTGAGAAAAGAAAAGATCGATATGATATCTATACGAATTAAGATAAAATAGCAATAGTATCTAATGCTGCTATTCAAAATTGTCAGTGCGGTCGAAGTAAACAGAAATCACTTGTTCATACCTTCCTGAAGAACCATATCCTGAGTGGATGGGGACGCCGAATTTAGTAATTCCTGATACGACTGGGCTGCCCGTTCGAACAATGATAGCAAAAAATTACACGTTTTAGGGTATTCACATCTGCCGATTGTTGAAATCTGCGACGAAATATAAAAGCAAATACTGAGTAGGATAAATATCTACATTCCCAACACAAAAGACCGGTAAGATAATTGCAAATGGAAATAGTAACAGCCGGAGCTGTCCTAACAAGGGCTATGGTTACAGGGCTTTCCCCACAAGAAATTTCTCCACAATTGTGTTTTAATGTAAGATGACTTAAGCAATATAGCAGTCAGTTTTCCCACCTGGGGCTTCCTTTCTAGTTGTGGCTATTTGTGATACGGAAATGGCATCACTGGTAATAGTTGTGGTTTCAGGATCTAAACATTATAGTGGAAATGCAACAAAATTTATAGGATTCTTCCCGGGCCCAAAATTTACCCTTCAACGGACTTTCGCCTTGAAAATTAGCGACATTGCGCTAAAGCATATCTAAAAGCTCTTTTCGTCAGACACTCTTCAGAGTATTAATTGTCAGAACGGAAAGTATATATATATATATATTAGTCAAGAGTGGAGCATCACCACAATAGCTGCACTAAATGAAAGCCGACGAAATGGGGCTCGAACTGGTAACCCTCAATCTTACTTATGATTGGCTAGTTTCGATACATTCTGACGATTCATACTCTAAAGCGTGTCAGACGAAAAAAGTTCTCAAATATGTTTTTAGCGCAATGTCGCAAATTTTCAAGGCGATTTTCATGTTTTGTACCACAAAAAGATTGTTCAACCGATTTTAGCGCAATTTAAATTAACATTATTTGCGTTACCACCCAATACACGCTAGTGAAATCACATCCTCAGTGGAGCTACAAATTTCGCTTAAGATACCAATGTGCACAAGGCGAATCTCCCTAGAAGAGAATCATCTTATCTGTAAACATAAAACCTTGTACTACCGTAACGTATCTTTTTCACCACAAAGGGAGGCTAAATTACGAATATTGGGAGTTAGCTGAAAAGAAACGTAACCTTAATATCCTAATGTCTTAGAACCTACCACTGTCTACTTTTTCCATAACATATCAAAACGGGTTATGTCTAATAATAATTACACATGTAGCAACCGACAAACCTGGTCTAACTGCTGGTGTAAAGTTGCACGGTCCAGCAAGGGATCCTCTACTCCGTCTCTATAAGAGAAATATATTCACATATTCATCTCTATAAGGGAAATATATTCACATACTCATCTCTATAAGAGAATAAATTTCACATATTCATCTCTATAAGAGAATAAATTTCACATATTCATCTCTATAAGAGAATAAATTTCACATATTCATTTCTATAAGGGAACAAATTTCACATATTCATCTCAATAAGAAAATAAATTTCACATATTCATCTCTATAAGCGAATAAATTTCACATATTCATCTCTATAAGCGAATAAATTTCACATATTCATCTCTGTAAGAGAAATAAATTCACATCGGTTTAACGGGTACTACCATAGGAGAAAAATTTCCACTGATACCACTGTACAATTTCTGAAGGTAGCACCATACACTGAATGACAGGACTAAATTTTCATACCTCCGCCAGAAGGCATGTGTTCGGAGGGATTTGGTCGTCTGTCCGTCTGCTCGATACCATGACAACTCGAAAACGTATGAATGGATTTTGATGAAATTTTCAGGGAGTGTTTGGATAAATGGTTAAATTTGGGGTGATCTGAATCACCGTCGGGATCAAGGACTACAATATGCTCACTTGGAATCACAATATGTTTGGAGGAGGTCTTCGCTCAAGTGTGTATTCAAGTTTGTAATAATAAGATTGTCCTCACAAAAAGCCTTCACACTTCCGGTTATTTATCAGACCTATTACCTGATTGGGCCTACACTTCGTGTCGTTTATCCAATAGTAAAGAAGGTCTTTTGGTGTCTTCTGCAGCAAATTACCGAGATACTACAAACTGAGTAATTTTTCTGCACAAAACAAATTTCGCTCTCGACCACTGCAGTTTATTAATCTGACTTTATGTTACTGCAAAGCTAAAAGTTCAAGTTTTAAAAGTTATAGATTATATAACTCACCTGATGACTTCAGTCACTGATTCAAGTCGCGATGAGATATATGCCTCAGTGACCTGGAAAAAACATCAAGTGACAACCTATCATAAGAATGTCCTAGAGTGAGAAGAATCTTCGAAGTCATTACTCTTGACATTGACCTGCAAAAAGAATTTTGTTGTTTGAGAAGTCCACTTCACTGAACAGTCTGTCCTTCTGTTTCCGGTACAATTTCTCCAGATCAATAGTAAGAAGACGAAAACGATGAACCACTGTGGTAGTGAAGAGTATACGATGTTAGACACCCTTAATTTTCTTAATATCATGCTGTCACTTTCTGTTGCTTAAAAGCCCCTTAATGAACACTAATTGAATCCTTAAATCAGTCCCTGAGTTAACCTGATGAAAAATGCGAATTGTTTATTGATCAGTCTATTAGTTGATCTATCAATTAACTGATTAATTGATTGTTTGCCTTCGGCCGAAAACGTCAAATGAACACCAGAGGACAGTAGTAGTGGCTCCTCTGGAAATACTACGCCCATAGCCTTTACAACTCTAGACCAAAAACCATATCGAGACATAGGTATTCACATGATTAAAATTCAGCATGATGTCGGTCGGTTTAGTGAATTTCTTGTTAGAAGTATTATAATTGTACTACTCAGACAAACGAGACATTCTTTAAACCCTCTCTAAGCTTGCCTAATGATAAAAAACGCAAAGAGACGGTTACCTGAGGTGTGAATCTCTCTAGCAGATGAGGGTCGCTAGCTTTTATAAATGGACAGGATGCCACCATCTTTTGCCATAGATTCAGAAGATAGTAGACACTATTAGGTGCAAAGTGCAACATCTAAAAAGAACAGAGAAAAAGTCATGGAAGCTCTACAAAATGAGTTTAAGATATTAAGTTGGCTCGTATTTGTGTGTCTGTGACCTGAACAAATATCACTGCATGTCAATCATGTGCTTTTTTGTAGAAGGTCTGGGTCAGGTTCTTACCTACGTCAATAAAGCAATCCTTAACTTTTTTTATTGTTGAATTGTAATTTAGAAGCATTTAACATTAGACGGATGCACAGTATAGCAACATCTAGGTAGTTTACTTTGTCAATTTGTCAACATCTCAGTTGCCGTCATAAGGCAAACTAAAACCTGTAAATCAATCTAGCCTTCTTCTTCGTCGTTTCGTGCCATATCACCTAACATCGGCGACCAAATTTCTTTCATAACACACGAGAAAAATTGTTGCGACGTAAGGCCAGTCCATGCCTTGATCTGGTCTAGCAACTCCCTGAGGTACGTTTTCCAAAGATTTTCCCAGACAGGCAAACATGTTCAAGTTGCCCTTTTCTGATGACATGTCCTAGGAAATTAAATATCGCTTTTTAATCATCAATAGCAGCTTCTTCTAGTATCTTGTAAACTAGCTTACTAGCTCTTAAATATTTTTCACTTGGACTGGTTGCTGTGGAGACATCCTCAGACATGGAGACTTTCCTGTCAAGCCGGTACTTCCACGTCTCCACTCAAAGCTATCACTATCAACTGGTGTAATTTACAGTGTTCCTTATTTGCAGCCCAAGTTTCTCCTCGAATAAATTATACAAAGCATGCGAGTATTTTGTTGTTATAAAGAAAAAGCTATATAGGTAAGTAGTACTCAACTCCTCAAAAAGATAAGAAGGTTTAGTATTGAGTTTTTCCAATCCAAGAACTAAAATTTCAATGTTTTCATCAAAAAGGGAACGAGAACAGATGTTTTAATGTTATTAAGGACCAGCATCCACTATAACCTATTACAGACCTACCTTGGCACTGCAATTTTTTCACTATTCCATTGCACGGTCTGTGCTGTGGATGGTCGAATGTTTAAAATGCATGATCTTGGATTCAAAGACGTTAAAACTCGGAATAGTTGTTCGCATTAGTCTTCAAAAATTTGGAATAATGTGTGCAAAAGATTGCTAATCCTGATTCAGTGACTATTCTGCGTTACAGTAGGTCATACAGGAAGCAATCAGCTTATAAAAATGTAATCCAATATTTTTTTATGTTTGAGATAAATAGTAAACAACGAAACAAATTCACTGAACAAGACACATTGTAGGATACTCAACAACCTTAAAC
>JANTCA010029004.1:0-21911 GCA_024741275.1 Chironex yamaguchii | reverse complement strand
GATTTATGTTCTGTAGACTTTGTAAAACACACACTAAATAAAATACAGGGAATTATACTTTGGGGTAATAGTTAAACTTCATAATAAGACAGCGATTTTGAATATGAGTAATTGTGAGATAAAGTATAACCATATCAGCTGAAAGAAATCACTCTATAGTATGTGACTACGATGTTCTCAAAACACATAAAGTACAATACTTCTTATTACAAACTATTTGCTACAATTAGCCCAAGCTTTTATGTATTCAACAAAGGATTACAGGAACTGGTAAAAACGGTTTACAAATTACGGTTTTGCTCTCCATGGTATGTTTAAAACGGTATATAATAGATGGCTTATTTCCAAAATGCAGAAATTAAGCAAACATCAATGTATCTTACTCAGAATAAAACTCTCCCCTCTAAGTGTAAGAATTCAATGCATCTCACACCATTGCACGTCATCTTACAATTGAAAATCCCTTCTGACCATTTTACACCCTATCACACTACCCAAGTCCAGCCACACGATTTAAAAACAAATCCTGTTCAGTCGCAAACCCCATCACACTATTTTACATACTATGGCACTATCACAGGCAAGCCACACGGTTCTATAACGTATTTCATACCATTGCAATGCCGCTCACGCAATTGTACACCCCATTACACTATCCAAGGCCAGGCACACAATTGAAAATCAAATCTTGCACAATTTAACACCCCGTCACACCATTTTGCATACTATGGCACTATCTCAGGCTAGCCACACGGTTCTATAACGTATGTTATACAATTGCAAAGTCGTTCACATCATTTTACACCCTATTACACTATTCATGGCCAACCACACGATTCCATAACATTAGGCCTTGTGAATGCATGCATGGCCTCACGTTGGGGGAGCATACCTTAGTCATGCTCACGGTGATCCCACTTTTTCGTAAAGTGTTTGGTTAAGGTATCAGCCGGTCGACTCAATGTAAGAAAATCTAATCTTCAAAGCAGTTTCTCTCTCGCATTGGTAATCATTTATCCAATTAATCGTTGGTCGAGTAATAAACAAAATTGATAATGGATGTAAATTTGCCAACAAATGATCAAAAAGGTGTATTTTGTCGGCATTGGCATAAACGACAGTTAAATTAAGATCATATAAAATAAATGTCAAAAAAATGCAGCATTTGGACATGTTGGTAAGGCGTGCCTCCATTAGTTACACATGAGATGATACAAAAAAAAGGCCGAAGAAAGTTGGGAGCAGTATAATCTCCTCTTTTCAGTAAATGCTGCCATAATCATGATAGGAAAGTATGTGATCTCTTAGTAAACGTTCTGACTTTTTCCTGAAAGAGAACTGGTATTCCGACCTAGGAAGAATGGAATGCCATAACAACCATGACATCAGCACAGGGAATCGGACCCAGGTCTTTCGCGTTTGAGCACAAAGCCGGTAAAACAGCATCATTGCGCCATACATAACACTTATTTATCGTAAACAATATGTCATTCAGTTTGCGAAAACATTTCCCAAAACTCATGTTGTCCTCGACATTGCAGTTCCGTCACGGCATCCGTGACCCGTTCCAATCACTTCACAGCTTATCACACATGCTCCTGTACGCTTGCAGCAATCTAAAGTGTATTTTTAATTGGAATGATCGTTAGGGGTTTTTTCTGTTCCTACCTTTTTACTGTCAGCTGAATCAACAACTCTAGCTGTTCCATTTTCAACAGCACTCTCCTTGTCCTCTGTTTGCATTCCTTGGTTATCAATGCCTGCTACTCCTTGTCTTCCATTTGGTTTTTCTGCTCGTAATTTATTGGTCTGGTTTAAAAAGGACACAAGTTGTTTTGTGTACATTTTATCCTCTTGACTCTTATCAGGTTCAATACTATTGCACTCCGGATTTGATATTCCTCCCATTGGATCATAATTAATGATCTCTAACGGTACGATATCTCCGTTTGAAGGTGGTTTCCGTGCGTTTTGCACGGCATATGTCGACAGATCATAACTTTGTCCCTTGTTTCTCCATCTACACAAACATATGAAAGCATAAATGTGGTTACATCTATTAGTAAGCACTTCAGCCTGTATGTATTCTTGTGAAGCGATTTGTTTTAGCATACGCATGCGTCCTTTAATGTTCACAGCTGAGTATATTAGGCAGGAATGATTTTAGCAGCGAAAAAAATGAGTTCGAACAGATTCAACTTTATTACAACAAGATAAACATTTGGCGAATTTCATCGCTTTGCGCGCTGAAATTCGCCAAATGTTTATCACTTTCTGATACAAGTTTTTTTTTAGTTTAATACCGTTAATTCAGCTATACAATTCCTTACGCGAAAATTCTATATACTATATGTTTTAATTATTTTAAGAGGGAGTTTACTTAACCGATTTCTATTTAGCTTTCTCACTTTATGGAGGGGATAATTCAAAGTAATAATTTATTTGGTAATTGATACATCTCGATTATATTGTTTTTGAATACTTAATAAGCTGTCATGGTAATAACTTTGAAAATTAAAGCCGCTTTTGTGTCAATTGAATTTCAAGAATGTTGAGATAACGGTTAATTTGAATATAATATCACAACATAAATGCTCATTGTATCAAAAGTAACATTACACAGTCTTTAAGTTTGGTTCTATGTCTTTCTTCTCAAATTTCACTCGCAGTCATAAATATGTGTTATTTACATGGGATCAAACTTCAGTGACATTTATTATCATATTAATTCCTCGCATAGTCCGTTGCCAAGTCTACTTAAACTTATGTAACTACAAATTATGCATTGGTGTGGGAACGGTCACTTTAGTACTAAAGCACTTACCCATACTCCTTGTAATAACGCCTGCGGCTCCTTCGTCGGAAGCAATACGCCAGAACCAGGACCAAAATAATTACCAATAGAACTGCTGATATGATAATGGCGAGAATAACCTCATCTAGAAAACAAAAACAAAAAATCACTCATTTATGTGTTGATTTAAGCTGAGAAATATCTAGATGCACTTTTCCCATAAGTTAAAAGGTACCGTGGCCACGTAGTAACTAAGACATAAGCAATGCTGGTAGTAACAACGAATTTGAGCTTACTAAGACCTCATCGTTCGAGAAAAAAGCTTTAACAGACTTCACTTAAACTGGGAAGCCATTCATACATCGGTGCTTTGCTAGAAAACTTATAGGAATCAAGCGACAACAATATGTCGACCTAAATTTCGTCCTAATTAGTGCTGTGCAGTTAAGGGGCAACAACAAAACAAAGAAACATTGTCGTTCCAAGAAGGTTTGAGACTCAAACAATTTCTTTGCACCAACTTCAAACTGTTTGATGGGCAATGTCTCTTTGCGATAGTAAAGCAAATTAGGGAGTCTATTGAAGGTGTTTGACTGCCGTTCGTTTGCAAGTCGTCCATACTACAAGTCTCCATCAACTTAAAAGAACTGCAGTTTACAAATTTTACTGCCTGTTTAAGGCCTGGAATGTAGGCCTCAATTCTGAAACGTTTGGTTGAAAGAATCAAGCAATTTGCACCAAGGCACATCCGCATAAGTTCTGTCAGCATACCTTTGTGATCTTGTAAGTCTTGCCTTACAGCAAAATAAAGTGATTTCGCTATACGGTAGCCTCTACTGTAGCCCATCCTGTGCTAACGAGTGCAGTTATGTTCTTCCTGTGGTTGTTTCATAAGCTACGTCTCCATTTTCATCTACGTCTCCATTTTATCTTAGTTTTTTGGAGACGGATGACATAGACTAGCATACACGTCGCCTTTCTAAACGTAAGGAATTTGTCTTTCCACTCTGACTGTTCAACTAGTTCTTAGTTATTCATAAATTCTCTTACACTTCGCAGTTTTATTTTTGTTTTCTGCGTCAATTTTTTATCCAATCTCACATTGCATGTTTTATACCATTATAAAATTTTGGTAATCATTTATATTGCTTTTGGTGTCCCGTTGTAGAGTCCTGGAAGATTGTTAATTGAGAATGAATCATGGAACAATAAAACAGACATGTTATCAATCAATTAATGGAAGAGTCTTGTCTTTATGAACTACTGCTTGCTGAAGCAATACTTTGAATGTAAACATTAGCAGTAGAATTTACTCAAACCAATACGTCTGTGAAAGAGAAAGCTAAGTAAAAGTGTTTTAAAAAGAGAGACTTTGTCTGCGAAAGACATTTCTCGCTTACTGACACCTTGAACGCATTTTCCTAAATGTGGCTTTGGAGCATCAACGAAAAAGCTGTATTTGCAAACAGAGCAGAAGGGGATTGAATTGTCAACCTTTTATGATCAAAAGCCAATGATGTGGCATACTGACAGAACAGTGAAGTGAAGAATACTTGGTACTACAAGGTAAATGAAAACCAATAATTTGTGCTTCAAACTTTGTCTAATGGGGTATAATATTATACCCACTTATAATAACTTTATCCAACATAAAGCTCGTGTTAACAAATCCAAATTTATGTTGTTCTGCAAAACAGAATGCTCTAGAGGTTGTGTCAACCACTTTTATAATGGGATCGAGATCATTCTCTGTGTATGTATATCAAATATACACAAACGTGTAATTTCATACTAAATATTCATCATTTTCCCTTCAAAGGAACACAACTGCGCACGCTAAGGATATATAAAAATGCCTGTTGATGTGAAACTGCAAATTGACATACCATTGCACCTATCTTCATTGCAGCTTTTGTTTTCTCTGTCAGACCCAAGATGGGAGCAGTTTTTTCCTCCATTAATTGGTGAAGGATTGGTGCATGTCCTGGTTCGATACTGTATCCCACCATCACAACTTTTTGTGCACTTTGTAAATGTTGACCATGGAGAATATTCACCGTCTAAAATAATTATATATGTGATATGTCATATTATTGCATATTTCCATACTTAATATACAATAATATATTGCAAAACACAATGTTATGATATACAATGTATCATATATGTCGAGATTGAATTCTGCTTTGTATTTACGTCAAAAAGTCAAAAGTTCAAAAGATCTGGTTGCCATTGAGAACGGGCTATGTGAAGTCCGTACGATATTTTCACAAACGGCCAATACATTGCACATCTATACATCCAAAAATGTGGAAATCATGTGGATCAGTAGAGAAGGCCTTAATTAAGCAAAACGTTTGACCATACATTGAAAAATTTTATGTCCGAGGCAACCTGAAGCAACATAGTTTCTAGAAAAGTTAAACCGAATTCGTGTTCCAATTGAATTTGATCCATTAGCATCGCCTCAGATGACATAATTCAACTTGCTTCCATTAAAGATTAAAACTGGCTGTCGTCTCTTATTTTTTAATTTTTTTCTCGTGATACCTCAGAGGCTTTTGTAAGCCACTAAAGCATCACGGGAGTAAAATTTCAGATTGAAGTAGGAAGTATTGTTGTATTAATGAACAGAAGTAAAAATGTAATTGTGACCACCAGAGCGTTGAACTCCAGTTTCACAACTTCAAATACGGCGCCTTGTCTACTAAGCTTTACAGCGCAATAAGGAAGGTTGAGAAACTCTTGGTCATTTAACTCCGTATTTTAGCAATAAAAACATTGTTAGTGACTTACACAAGTTTCTTATCAATGGTATCATAATGATGATTACTACACAGAACATTTTTAAATATTAACTTAAATGGTTAGATATAGTAGACGTTGTAGTAAGGATTATAAATACTTTAATCAAAGCCTGAATTATTTTCTAGGGAGCGTCGATTAGTTTGAATGTCAAAGTTTTCTAGAAACAAAATAGCATATTAATTACTTCCATCGAAGAAATGTCTTACTCACCTACAGGGTATGGTTCATTACAGCGATTCCCACGAAAACCAAGTTGACAACTATCAAGATAAAAACACATGTTTTATTTATAATGCGATAAGCTATGTTGATTATACTCATAGCAATATTTTAGATTTTCTTGAAGCAATATAAAATTATTTTTGAATTATTTTAAAACAGAGGGATTATTTCTAAATTGACCTACTTTCGACAAAATGTGCCATTTGAAAAAGAAACACATAATCCACGGCCATTGCACGTAGCTCCCGTACATATCTCTGTATAAGAGAACAGAAAAGGATGAAAGTAAAATATCGTGTGTAAAAAGACAAATCATGGCCATAAAAGAAAAACATTAAAGTATAGTCGGTTTCTTATTTAATACCGAGGGACTAAGTTCCAGTGAACAAAATATCACGTTGTCCGATGTGAGAAGTGCACAGTTAACATCAAAGAAATTGAAAATCCTGATAACCAAGATACTTTAATGTCACTTGGGCAACAACTTTATGCATTTAAAGGACAAGAGACTGAGTTTTTGAAATCATTTAATGTTATTTCTTAAAAGACACATATATAGAAGAATCATGTTAACTTAGAAGTCCCGCCATCCTGGCTTAATATATTTTAATTTGTTGTGCCGCAGTTCTACTGATACACGAAAACAGTTGACTTCGGTCCAGTAGATTGCGAAGTTACAGCTGCCAACCGTGTTGTCACATTTCATTTGGACATCTAGTTTAGGTAAAAAAAGGAGGACAGCGGGAGGAGAGGAGTGAAAGCATACTATAGAGGGCAGTGCTGCTAGGTACAAAATCAGGCATAGTTTTTATCACCAGGAACTGCAACTACCAATCCAATCCTGTACTGCCACAGAAAATCAATAAGTTACAAAAGTTTAACGAGTTATCTCTTTAAGCAAATTGACACCACCAGCAACAATTATGTCAGTTTCCTTTAATCGGACAATGTTAAATAACGATGACTAGTTATTCGTAAAGGTTTATGTATCACTTTATATTTCTTTGCAACATTATGGGACGTTTCATAACCAGGCAAGTACTTGGAAAAATGAAAAGGATTATAGAAAATCATTCGATAACATTTGAGAATAGATTTTATTATATAGCTACAAAATCCGTAGATTACTACACCAATTTCATAAAAACGTATGGGGATTGCAGTTCAATGCAAAAATAATTGCTTTATGCTTTAAAGAATAATTGTCATTATTATCTGTGCTATACACTTTATTTTAGTCTATTGCAGCAATGTGAGTGCATCTCTTCGATTTTTAATGTAGCTATTTATACTTCGTATATCGTCACTATTATGTGTAAATGTTTCTGTACAAGCTGGGGAAATCTCATAGCTATGTTGAAATTCAAATGTAGCTTTCAGACATCGCCCACGCTCAGATCACGTACGCCAGATAGGAGTTGGTAAAAAATGCAATCTCGTTTCACTGTTATATGAATTATTTTGTTTCATAATTTAAAAGTACTTGAAAGTTTGTATCATTATAAGTTTAACAGCTGATGGACAATTGGGATGACGAATTGCTTAAGAAATTTAATTGTAGCATGTTTTAGTATTTATCAAACCCTTTTTAGTCCGAAAAAAGGCTATTTCATTAGTACTTTTGTAATCTTAAAGTGTCTGTTCTTCCACCTTGTTACTTGATGGCGTCAGTAACATCGTACGTGTACCCACCTTGGACAAAAATATCACCGATGACGAAAGATGTGTTAAGTTTTGAATTATTTAGACTTTGTTGAAGAGATATTGCGGTTTTGTCGGTATTATTTCTGTACTGCAACTGTGAAACGGCAACAACGCTTCCATTTCTAGAAAACAATAAACCAAGGGCAAGTAAATACGTAATCATTTATACATTATTGCAGACAACTATTTAAGCATAAGAAAAATTTACAAAGTTTATTGACGCACGCCTGTTTTGAAGACCACGTTGAGTTTCAAAATTAGAAGACTTGAATATGTTTTTCATGGCAAATGCTACTTGTGTCTCATGAAATGCGGGAAAAAGTCCCACGATTTATGATAATCAAAGTGACTAATCTCCGTAATGATTTGCGTATATAACAATGCTTTGTTTAATACCTTTGTTTGGTATGGTTCTTTCAAGTTAAAAGACTAGCCAAAAGGACTGTTTTAACAATAGTGTGTCTGTTTTCAGTCCACGTTCAGTTATTATTACAGTGATCATGCCTGACCATTGATAAAGAAAGTGTTCCTGCTGAACAAAATAGTTTACAGTTGCTGTATAACTTGTCGGGTTGTTGTCCCAAACACTGGGTGACAAGATACAAAAGGAAATTTCTAATGAGCTTTTGCAAAACACAATCTTTCTCGAAAAAATCGTCAAAAGTATGCTGCAAAACACAAAAACAAAAATGTGTGCCATTAGATTAACATTTATTAAATAATTTAGAGCGTCTAAGGAAGACAGTTCTCGAAAAATGAGCAGAGAGAGAAACGCTTTCTGTCTAGTATTCTGGCATGTTTGTGCATCAAAGCTAAACAATCAGTATGTTGCGACACTCGAACCTAAACCTGTTACGCTACTGAATGTAGCGTGAGATTTTCCTGTCGTTTTTACGTCAAGGTAAAATCAGAAATTCTCTAGTTGGTGGTGCAGATTTTTACGTTTTTTGAGCACATAGAGTACACGAAAGGACCCTAAAACTCAGTGGCGTAGATACCCAGAGCCTCTGGCGTAGATCTGTGGCGTAAATGTGTGGCGTAAGGAAATGAGAGATTCTAAAATACTACAGAACTGTTCTTCTGCTCACTCGAACTTCAAATAATGGCTACCATTTTGCCGCGTCTTCAGCGGTTGCCTTTGATTGGCTGGGTGCGATCTTGATTCTGGTTTAACTAATTACGTTTCTGTATTAATGTACCTTTCTAAATATTCTTAGAAAAATATTGAACGATTTTCAGAGTTGTGATTCTGCTTTTGGAATCGATTATCCTGCCAGGATGTGGTTACTGAATCGGAAATCTATTCACAGTTTTCTTGCAATAAATAACTGTATTCATGGAATGTCAGATACGAATAAAAATGTTTAGTTGCAATTACTGGTTTTTGTGAAATAACAATGGTACCAGTTATTAGGAATTTAACTGATGAAATAACATGAACAAATAGAACCCGTTTTTGTCATATTTTTCACTTAATATAAATTTTCATGTGAGTATGTCAACCTGTCCTCTTATACAGTTCAGGAGTTAATGCCTTACACATGCTCAAGTACTGTTTAGGTAAAACATACACTAACCTATTGAAATATGAAAATTTGAAATAGAAGATCTGACTCACACTAACAAACTATCTTTGATGGTCTATCCACAAAATCACAAACATTACTGAAATTTTGGTCACCTCATCTTCTCTTGTGACACACCACACAGACAAGCATTCCTTATGCTAACTGATTTATCCCTAAACACTAGCAATGGCTCAAGGAATTGAACAGGGGGCCTAGAGGCAGTTCCGTTTCAAGGTGTGTTGGAGAAAAATTGGTATGAGTATTCTGACGACAGTTTTGTTAAGGGATTATTATGATGATAATTGCCATACATCGTTGTTTGTGAAATGTTTCATACAAAAATGGTCAATGAGTATACGTCAGTGATAAAATTTGATGAAAATCAGGCAAAGATTAGAGATAACAAGGATGCTCATAACAGTAACAAAATATTGAAGAGAAGAGTGTACAACAAATTGTAGTGCTTTTGGGAATGTGTGTCTCATAGTTTTCAAACCTTTTTGTCCTTTTCAACACCAGTCTTCGACATCCTTAGACAATAATGATGAAAAACGAGAACCGTGTAAGCATAACAACTGATTTTGTTGCTTAACCAGACAGAATATGCACTTACATTTTAGACCCACCTGACGTACTCCTACTTTGGAGTAACAACACGATTTGTGTTTAATGTTCTGATAAAAATGCCATTTATTTTGAGTCCTTTTGCCATCTTGAGTGGACTTTCAAAAATCATATTCTCATTGGAAGGTATTAGGAAAAAATAACTAAATTTATCACTTATTATCTACATTTTGATTTGTTAGGAAACTTTTGCTCTCAGTAAAGCAAACGTCAGTTTCCTAAACGTTCCCTCTATAAAAGATTAATCCAATAATCATGTTTTACGCGTTTTCTGCTCAAGATTTTAATTTGATCTTCATCTTAAGGAACTGCGCAAAGTGGAGGTCTTCGAAAATTTAATACTGTACGATATTAGTGTAGAAATATTAGAGTAATGGCCGTCTTTGCAGCCTACGCAGGGTTAAACGACATTATATTGTTTGCAGCAAAAACACAGTTGTAAACAGGATGACGAAATTACATATAAGAAAAAATGACCGGGCGTTAAACAGCGGAGCAAACAAAGACTAACTCACTCAGAAAAATAACAGACGCTGATATTACAGACAATAGCACAAATGTAGCCCAAACAAGCATGGGTGTTTCATGTGATTACTAGCTGGCATCGACTCATACCTAGAACTTAAAATTAATAAATGCAATGCCACGTGATTAGTAATATGAACTACTATTTCAACAATTATTTCGAACGAAGTGAACATTAGTGAACGACTTGTTTTTTCAATTTTCAAACTTTCCCGAAACATTTTTTCCTAATTTCCCAACCAATCTTTTCACAATTTTCGCCCAAAAGCCAATTAGAAGGATCGATTTTTGGCTTGAGAGACATTTAACGAAAAAGGTTCGTTTGTGAGCCTCGTGAGATTTGTAGCCTTGCTACAGGGACTACTCATAAATGGAAAATTTCGTTTTATGGCTATCACAGAGAACAGCCTTATCACAGAAACTAATGTGCGAAAAAAACCAGGTGTATTTTTAAAGAACAGTTTCTATGTAAATACTGTTAGTAAGATGACATCGAACACTAATAAACTGGATTCGGGATACATCATGCCTCAAATTCATATGTAAAGGGTGACATGATATTAGCTATTTTAATTATACGTACCTAAATTCTATGACCGTGGCGCTGACAAATTCTGGATCGACTTTGTAGATATTTCTCAGCTGAAACACAATTATAAGTCAATAAGACAATTACTGTGGCTTACAAAGAAAAGAATAAGGAAAGAAAGGAAACAGAATATGGTCAACACACGTTGGAGGAAACACAAATGTTCATCCTTTACTAGTTGCTACCATGAGGTGGGAGCCACTTCACTCCATTGGACAACTTTAAAAACTCCTATTGCACCAGTGGCCATTTCACCGACCTTAGAAGGATGGAAGGCTGAGTGAACTATGGGAAATTAAACGGGGAATCAAACCCCGATCACCCTTTTTGAAGGCTTAACCGATACTACTAAACTATCATGCCGATCAGGATAATAAAGACGATCAATGATTAATAATCAATAATTAAAGACTAAATTTCCATTATGTGTTTCGTTTCGACCTATCCTCATTTCTGCCTGTTTGTCTGTCTGTCTATCTATTTATTCATCTATGTTATATATCAGTATATTTGTCCACTTTCCAAGGATCGATCCATCCATTTATGAGTAATGTATTAATACACATATTTTTTAATATTCCGCCTGGGCAACTTTTCTTAACAATGCGTTATGGGTAATACATGTGTGTACACACTTGCATGAAGGGTTAGGACCATCTGCAAGTTTCCCTTCCATGCAAATGAGACATGCAATCAAGCATGTTCTTATTCGACGACCTGCAGAAAGCACGCGTCTGTCATTTTACGTAGTTGTATACATTTCGTGCAGCGACTTGATCTTACAATTTAAACATCAATTTTATCTCAGTATAAAAAGAAAATAAATATGCTATGCTGGAAGCAAAAATACCTAAAGAAACAAAAGGATTATTTCTTGGTATCAAAAAGTGCTTCAGAATTGTTTTTAGCCAAAGCGTCCTGAAAATTTTGAAGGTTTATTGATTTCTTCAATTAGAGCAAACAGAAGAAATTTATTTTGTATATATCACGGGGTACACTACCTGCGTTTCTTGATTGGTTAACGGTAAACAATGGGAACGTGTATTTATTGCTTGAAAAGATTGCTCTTACACGTCGGTTTGACCACAAATACGTGTCGTTTGTACATAAAAACTTGACAGGTATTTGTGGTTATGGGGCCCAAAATACTAATAAAATCAAACAAATCCAAGTTAAAAAGTGGAAATAGAATTAGATAGCGACAAACAAGGATGTGTTCACTACTTCATTAACAATGAGTTTACTTTTTATTGTTTACTTGTGACCGAGAGTAACTGATTCCCATTCCACGGTTAGGGAATTCACTAAGAAGTAAGATCATTTTGAGAGTGGTCTTCCACTATCTTCTCCAGGCTATGGCATATTTTTCTGGCTTGTAAGAACGTCGTCTGATCCCATGTAAACTATCACGACGGCTCAAGCTGACAAGGAGTTTAGCAAAATAAAAAGCTGGCCAATAGTTTTTAGTGAAATGCTGATGATATGCTAGATGACATCAAGGGAGATCTTTATTTGTTAACAAGACAACTGTCTCAAGATTTAGTGATCAATAAGGATTGATAGAATTTTTTTAAAATCCCAAACTTTGAGTGAATGCAAAGAGTCATTAGCTATGAATAAGTTGTTTGACAATTCGCAATGTAGTCTATGTCAAGCCCCAAAGACTTGACCTACAGTCAAAATATTTATTTTGTGACAAGCTAGTACTGATAACCACCTGTATGGAAAATGAATGACCATTTTGCTTCCTAGGTTTAATGTAATCAGAAAAATTAGATTATTGTAAGACTGTATTGGGATGTCAGTTACTATACAGATATGTCATTGTAAGGCAAACATAATGACGATAGCGGGTTGGTATTTTTGTTGAAAAGAAAACAGCAAACAATCTGGAAAAGTAATAAAAGGAGAGATATCACATTTTATTAGAAGGCAGGTGTATTCCTTTTGATAAGTTGGTTGACTTGTAAAGAAGCAAGTCCTCTATCGTACTCATGAACGTGGACATAATAGACAACTAAGGGAGACTACATGCTGCGAAGAAACAAAATATGTTATTCACCAAAGTAGAAGGGAATAGAAACTGTCATGCTTCTATTACAACGAACAGTAGTTAGGATTAATCTGTTAGTCCTTGAAAGTTGATTTCGTCCACACAACTTCATTCCTCAGCTTCTACTGAGATTATCGCAGTAAAGATTGATATTGTTTGCGATCAAGCACTGACGGGGATTACAAAAGAGGCACAAAGATTTATAATACAGCATGACAGGAGTTAGGTATAGATAGATGAAAATCTATGTTAACACAAACTATAATGCTTAATCGATGAAGTTTCTTAAGTAACGGATTTCGATAAAAACTTAATATACCTAAAGAAGCCTGGTGACTAGTCTATTAACTATGGCCAGCTAAAATGCGTTATCTTCAGGTCAATTCTCCAATAAAACAATTCTGATCATTCAAGTTTGTGTATTGAAAATACATAATCACGGTACAACGTATAGAGATATATCTCATCAGATACAACATCTATCACTTAAATAACGCAAAAAATATCTAAGACTTGAATTTGGGGAATTTCTTAAAGACGAAGCTCTCTCAGTAGACAGGCTAACCAAGGACAGAGCACGTTCTATGCTTAAAATACATTTTTGTAATCTGCGTAAGTTCATAACCCCAGTATAGCCGCAGGGCACTGCCTAAAATTAGAAGACAACTACCTGTCAGTGCCCGTTCAGTAGCCTGGTCCGACGAATGTGCTGGTGTAGGCTCATATATGATATCATATTGCAAATTCTAGTGGGCCCCTTTGGGGTCAAAGACATGTGATGTGTTTAGTATTTTGTGGACTTGGATGTTTTCTTTTTGATGGCAAGGAACAAGTAAACGACTCAAGTAGTGTTAATCATTCCGTAAATAGACATGGTTAATACCTGTTAGGCTCAAAACAAGTCTGTGGCCACTGAACTTCAAATGAAATATTTACCTTTGAATAAACAGGGAGTACAATTCTCACTATAACACACGTAAAACATCACGCTATCTGACAAAAAGCTGAAGATTTACAGACAATAGGGCTGTCCCTAGGATATGTAAGGGGCTCATGATAAGCTGAACGAGATGTGATGTCGATATAAAGTGGTCTAATTGGGACTCAAACCAGTGTTCTTTGACTTAATATCCTGATGCTGTAGCATGTGATCTGTATAGTTATAATTTGAATAAGAAGTGAATTCTACATTCTGGCTCATTAATTTAAGCGTTGTATCCATATATATATATTATTCATCCAAAATGAAGATTGTTCTGTTTCGCACATCGGAAGACATTTTCCATGACCCGACAGGCAAAGCATTTGAGCGCAAATCTAGAATTTATCTAAAGGCAGAGCTTTCTGAATTCTCCTTTTTGGCAGCAATTGATAATACAAAACAAAAGTTCACTCCTGTGTTCATTTTCAGATGCAAGGTATAACCACAGCAAACAAACTAAATAAATGTAATAATAACAAACTAAATAGGATTTAATAATAATAAACAAAATAAAATGTAATAACAACAAACTAAATAAGGTGAATTAACAATAAACAAAATAAGATGTTATAACAATAAATAAAATACGATGTAATAAAAATAAAGAAAATAGTATGCTATGGCCGTAAAGAAAATAGGATTTAACAACAGTAAAAAAAAGTAATAACAACAAAATAAATAGGATGTAATAAGAACAAGCTAACTAGGATGCAATATCAATAAACACAATAGGATGTTATAATAACAAACTAAACAAGATGTAATAGCAATTAACAAAGTAGGATGTGATACAACTAGACAAAATAGCAAGTAATAACAATTAACAAAATAGGGACTAATACTTACCAATTGCTCGATTTCATCTCGAAGGGTTTGAAACTCCTTGGTCGATTTATCAGCCAGGCTCCTTGTATACTGTTTATTTACTATTTTAAACGTCAGACGGAATTTTAAATCTTCAGATACAGGAGGAGATGTCGTTACAGGGTATACTACTGATGACATAGCTCTAGAGGTCACAGAAACGGTCTCAGTGATTTTGATTGATAGCGGACTCCCTTGAGTAGTTACTAGCTGTAAAAGAGTAGCTGTTTGAATGACGGTCCTGTTCACTAATTCCGGAGAGAACATTGTTTTACTGTGTAATAGTAATGTACTATTTTGTATAACAACAGGAAGTGTCGAGGTGCTATGCTTTTTGTATGCTGACACCGAAAATGATTGCTTGAATTGAGAACTCGCAGCTTTAAAAGACATAGTTGGTGCTAAAATGGAAGATGCTTGCTTGAATGCAGTCGTTGTAGCCTTACTTGACATATTCTGTATGAAAATAGAAGATGGTTGTTTGAATTGAGAACTCGCAGCTTTAATAGACATAGTTGGTGCTAAAACTAAAGATGCTTGCTTGAATGCAGTCGTTGTAGCCTTACTTGACATATTCTGTATGAAAATAGAAGATGGTTGCTTGAATTCAAGAGTCGTAGCTTTAATCGACATAGTTGATGCTAAAACGGAAGATCCTTTTTTAAACTCCGAGCTTGCAGCATTACTTGACACATTCAATGTAACAGTAGAAGAAACTTGATTTAATTCGAGACTTGTAGCTTTAATCGACATATTCGGTGTTAAAACGGAAAATGCTTGCTTGACTTCCAAGCTTGCAGCTTTACTTGACACATTTATTGCTAAAATGGAAGATGTTTGCTCAATTTCCAAGCTTACAACTCTACTCGACATATCCAGTACTAATGAAGACTGAACAAAAGGTATTGAATAACTCGACTCTTGGCTTGTAACAAGAAAAGTAGAAAGTATTGACGTGCTCGGTTTAATCATTGACATCAGGTGAGTTGTGAAGAGTAAGTGTGCGCTAAACAACGAAGATGCATTGTCCCTCATCGGAGACGACATTGTAAGTTCCGTGCTCACGTATTCCTGAGTTGCCAATATCATCGGACTTGATATCATTCCGAATACGTTTGTGGTAGTGTAAATGTTAGATATGGATGAATTAAACATGAACTGTGATGCAGGAACAGGCGAACTTGTAATAGCTTGCGATGATGTGAGATATGGTTTTAATGTTGTCAATGACTTTTCAAAGTTGGGGGAAGTTGTAACAATTGTAGATGACGTGTATGCAGAGGAATTTACAATAATCAATGATGACGTATTTATATGAATACTAACATTAACAATAGAGGAAATATTAGAAACCTGCTTGGCTGTCATTACCGAAGAATTTACCGTAAATGAAGCAAGTGGTTGAATTGAAGAAAATTTACTGCTTGAAAATTGCAATGTTGACAAATGAGCTGTCTCTAACCTTTGCGATCTTGATTGAATAATTGCTGCGGTATAAAGAGATGTTGTCGTATTGCCTTCGTTAATCGCGGCTACTGTTGATGCAAAATACATTGTTGGTTTGGACGAACTTAAAAATGAAAGTTTGCTTGCAGAATATAAACTTTTCGGAGACACATGCATTGTCTCTGTGGCATAAGTTGATGCTTTAGTATAGGATGTAGATACCTGCCCCATTGCTAAGCTGGTACTACTATTATACCAGTCACTTCTAAATATTGATGATGAGTTCATTGTTGTGACTGATGGTAGAGATGGTGATAGTGAAATTGTTGCTGTATGGATTCCTGGGACAGTTGATGGGGAGCTGTGAACCTGTATGATTGAGCTAATCTGTGACGAGGAAACATTATATTGCTTGGAATTGACAAGTGCCTCAGTTAACAAGGTAAGCGCAGTCGATTTATTAAATTGCTGTAAGACGGTTGAAGTTTTCATACCGGTTTGAAACGTTGTGTAATTTGAAAGAATTGACATTGATCTTTTCACTGACATATGCTGATTAGCACTGGTACCTCCTGGAACAAGGTAACTGGCAGACTGCATTGCCACTGTAAATGTCTTATATCCTGGTGTAGTGAGGGCCATACCAGCCGTAGCAGTCATGGATAATGTTAAAAGTAAAGAGCTTTTGGTCGACAACACATGTGCACTTGAAGAACTATAACTGGTGACTGAAATTCTTTCTTGAATACTAGACGAAAGTTCAAATGGAGCATATGATGGCTTGGGGGATAATGTCGATAAAGAGTAACCCCCGGTTGTGTGTAATACACTAGTTTGATGCTTCACAGACCGCGCAATAGAAGACTCCATGGAAACTTTCTGTGATTTTTCAACGTGCGATCTATTAGTGGCAGCCAATATAGACGTTGTTGGATATATTGTGTAGCTGGAGGGTTCGAGGCCACGTGACGGCATCGTTGAAGGAACACTCCACCGCTCTTGATAAATTGTACTGTTCGTGACACCACTTGTAAACCTTGTCTCTGGCCACGAAGTACGAGGAAGCGTTTGTTGCGCTGAGCGATTAGTATCAAGGATTGTTATACTTGAACTTAAATACAGAGAGCTAATAAATTGCCATGACTCTATGGATAGTGGAGGGGACGACTTTGTTGAAAGTTTTGACGTAACTTCATCAGTTAAAATAGTGGTTGATACATTACGCAAAGATTCATTTAAACTCACTAAAGATGCTGCCAAACTAGTCAATTTGACATTTGTAGATGATAATTGACTGAGTTGAGGTACACCTGAAGATGTAGTATAAACGGTGACAAAACTTGATATTATCAAGGAAGGAGAAACGAATTCCTTTATCAGTGTGTTGGTAGACGCATCGGCTATATGAGCTGTAGAGACAGTCTGGTTGACATGAATTACCGACGTACCCTCCATAGATATCTGCACCATCAGTGAAAGAACCCAGAGGATATCAAGAACTTTCCCTACAAGAAAGAACGGTCAAGAGGTATTACTTATTACAAGGATATAACTTCAAAAGAGCAAGACAAAAGTACAACAATGACCTGCATTCTAGCCTTAAATTTCACACATGTAATCATAGCTGTAGACAATTTTGTCTCGCTGTAGTTTTGTGGTAAGTATCATCAATGAGTGTGTCCATCTTGTAAAAGGACACATAACAACATCTTACCTTGACACATGCACTTGTTGTCCTTCTAGCATTGACCGAACAGGAAATTTTGTGCCGAACCGAACACCGAACTGAACTCTAGATTTTGAAATCGATCGAACCGAACAGCGATTTCTAAAAGTGACCAAACCGAATACCGAGCCGACCTATAGATTTTGAAATTGACCAAACCGAACACCGAACATCAAAGACAATAACGTGGTCTACTTGCACCTTCAGGGAATGAAGGCGGAAGTTCGAACGTCACACACTCAAAAGTGCACTACTTTTTCTGATAATTGCCAAACCGAACACCGAACCCAACAGTGCAATTTTGAGAATGGCCGAGGCGAACATTGAACCGAACAGTGCATTTTTGAGAATGGCCGAACCGAACACCGAACTGAACAGTGCATATTTGAGAATGGCCGAACCGAACACCGAACCGAACGTTCGGCCCTCAAAAAGGCCGAACTGTTCGGCAAACCGAACTGTTCGGTCAATCACTGCCTTGTAGGACAGTCTACAAGAATAAGAGAGGCCTGAAGATGTCCATAGAAACTCATATGTATAGCGTTTTAAAGTCCTTGTCCGTCGTTAACCACAGCAGAGTCTATCCGTAACAAAATGTAGATACGATGTTCAGTATAATGATCTAATCTTTGAAACTTATTGCCACTTATGACATGCAATATAATAGCTAGACGGGTTTTAATCAAATCTATATTACAAAAGAAATAGTTAGTTTAAATAATTAGGAGAAGAGCAACATAATTTATTTGTTACGTAATTAATTATCAAATAAAGCTGTTTTTGGTGAGTGATATTTTTCAGAGTTTTATCGGAAATTATCATAGTATCATATGTCTTCAGCATTGGAGCTTCTTTATTTTCACGTAATTTATAAGTGATTCTAAGAAACATCAGTTTTAAATATGTTATACACCCTCTCGAGAAGATGTTATATGTGCTGAGGATCTAAGATTGCACAATATAGTTTTAAAAATGTGTGCTGAAATGAATGGCCGTGTTGATTGTCTTGACTTCCAGTCAATTTCCAGGTACGGAAAGTTATAACAGTATCACCTACCTGATAAAAAGCTTATAAATCGTTGCCTAGGTGAGGTTACCGGATTTGCAGGTCGAGAAATATTTGGATAGGAATTAAAATACTAGGTTGGGCATATAAACAGACAAAGTTTATAAATAATAGATGATGGAGGGAATTCAGACAGTAACAGTCCATGTTTAGAATGCATCCTAAAATAATCCGATGGCACGTTGTTTTTCTTGGTAAGAGAAAACACTATAATCGGTATTTAAGAACGATAATAAAAAAAGTTAAAGAGCCTCCCAGTCAGTGAAAGGTGAAGATTGTCTGTACGTCAGTAACATAGAAAGAAACTTACATGTGTGTGGCGTCATATTTCTTAGGAAAGTTAGTGGAGAAAATTAATTATTGCTAAAGCTTGAATATACGTACTAATTACTTGATTAGACGAGCAGTTGCAAGATTCCTATGGAACATCAAAGGCCAAAAACTTTTTACGGTTAACCCAAAGGAATAATTTTCCCCTCTTAAAACCGCGAATAATCTTGCAATAATCTGTTTATCTCGTTCTACCTTTCACTTACCAGGATTTTCTTGTTTATAAAGTTGTGGAATATGTAAAGGATTTGCCATTCTAAGAAGTGAATCTGTGCCAATTTAACTGTTTTTAATTTTCGTAAATAAGTTGTCTTTATGGTTTTCTGCCTAAACAGGTGCAGTTTTTATCGCGATGTGGTTTTTATATTTTGAAACTTGTTTCTCGATCGGACAAAAAGAGGAAACATTTTGCATGGCTTTACTGTTGAAGCAGCGTTTGTACTTTTGACTAACCCGATCCAAAACAGGACTATCTGCAATATAACACCTGCCTAAGCCTGTCACAAATTAGACAGTCTACTCCGGTGCGCAGAGAGAAATAAGCAGATGGTGGAATGGTCAGATCCAACCAAGAATACCTGACAAAAACGAGGAAGGTTTGTCTTATAATCTGTAGTCAGTTGAATATAGGTGTCACTATGATTTACAAAAGAGTAAACACCCTCTTGCCGTCTTTACAGTATGGTCCAAAACTTGCATAGAAACCCGTCCCTGCTATGCCACAATATGTTATTTGCAGTCGCATGTAACCTCGTTGATCATCATGTGCTTGGACTGTATTTCCTTCCGTCAAGAGAACCTTGATCCAACTGAAAATAATAGGCAAAGTTTCTTATGCTAAATATAAGAAACTTTAACTTCTAGATGCCTGGAGATACTAGTTAAATATTAAATGGAATAGTTTTCAAGCTTCCTCTCTCTTTACTTCTCTCTATCTCCGTCTCTCGTTTCTTTCCTCTAGAAAGCTTGCTGTCATGAACATCTACTGCTCTCTTTCCTTGGATATTATCAAAACTTCCTAAACAAACCTGTTTATCCACTTGCTAACAGTTTTATCAGACATAATCCTCTGCCTCTCGAATCGCTAGCTGAAAATGAAAAATCAATTTTATTTGGAATTGCGCAAACGACTCCAATGTGTTTTTGCTATTAATATTCTTAGAATAGAAGATGGAACATGACTGGTCGATGTTTTTTCTTCCGATCTGTGTGGTATATTAGATACATCAATGCTGCTATAAATGAAGGAGACAACCTACCCTTACTGCAGGCATGTGTGGAGTCATATCGCTTCAAAATTTAGAAATTCGTACAAGTTAATTACGCGGAAAAATTACTAAGCTATAAGACTGGCAGGATATCTGAGACAAAACAACAAACTAGCAAAACAATATAACAAAAAGTTCCGTGGCTACCCACCATGGTTGTATAAGACACTAAATTCTTTGCAGGTCAAGATAAGCTTGCCTTTTAAGTGTTTTGGGAGCTACCATAATGTTTTCGAGATTGACAAAAATTACATCATTTGAACTGTATTAAGAGTGACACTTGTCTTGGATTTCACGAAGCATACAGACAAATAATATGATTTCACACACAATATTACTATTGCCTAATGTTCAACTATGTAATCATGAACAGACATCGATTAACTCAACTTTTAAACACAAGCAGGCTACTATTTATTCAATAGTTTACATCTCCTACAAACGTCTCGAAATATATCCAACATTCTAAGAACAGAAATTTTTGGATAGTTCTGTTACATATCAAATCATCATCCTTTCTAATACGTTCCAGTCCCTGCGATGTGTCCAACAGGAAACGTTTAGAATATTCCAAAAGTTGCCAGGCATATTCATATAATTTCTTAAGCTTGTGGCATTTTAAGTAAAAGCATCTAAGCTTGTTTGCAAATTTTTTCCTGCATGGCATCTCCATGATGTAAATACAATGCATGTTATGTTACCAGGAAAGCTTTTTTTATTTGACTTTTCTAGAATTGTTTCTTCGCTAGATTTCAGAAAACATTGTTGTTAGTTTAGGTCTAGAACCTGCATACAACAAAACATATAAACTAGTACTATTAATTTAAGAAAACATAAATTATTTCTTTTGTAAGTCTAAAGATTTGCAAGAATTAACAAGGCTAACCAAAGAATCACACTGTAGACTAATAGGCCAAACAAATTCCTCGATTTCAGTTCCAGCATCATTCAGTTGCCCTTATACTCGCTGGTTTTTGTATAATAACATAATCTTGACACATACTTCAGCGTTTTAAACGATTCTTCAGCAATTTTCTAAAGACGAATTATTTATGTAAGCGTCCAAAAATGTTATTCCTTAAAATTTGTATGTATTAATTAAACATGGACTATTGAACTGGCGATTCTTATATCTCTATATATATTTGTATATCTTATGCCTCAAGTACCAAATTGTCCCACTTATGCTATGGGGCATTAATATTGTCCAAAATACTTTGCAATTTGAATCAGGGTCAGCCATGGTAAAAGAAGTCGGGGACTATTACTACTACTATTACTATTACTACTACTACTACTACTACTACTACTACTACTACTACTACTACTACTACTACTACTA
>JANTCA010028993.1:0-21913 GCA_024741275.1 Chironex yamaguchii | reverse complement strand
CTTAAAAACTTTTGATTTCCTAAACCCTGTTTTTCCTGGTGTTTAATTTTAATCCATATCATAAATGCATGCATTATAGCAATGCTGTGATTAATAACTGTCTCCTTTACAATTAACACAATTACAGTATTCAAAATTTTAAGTGTATTAAAAAATTAATAATGCAGAAAAGATCAATTGTCTGTAACTTTTATGCACTGAAACATAATTTTTACGCATGTGTTTGACGACGAGAGTAAACATTCTAGCATGCGTAAGGCAATTAAAACGTATCCTATTAGTGTGAAAGGAACCGTTCTTTCAAATCAAGTAGTGAAAAAGTTTAAATTCAAGCCTGCTGAACGGCATTAAAAAAATAAAGTTACAAATTAGCCTTGGAAAAAATTTTTTTGACTTAGTACGTCCAAGATTGCAATTTTTCAATGACAATGTAATGACTGCAGTATAGAAATATCTTCTTTTTGATCAGTTTAAAAGAGCTCTTTGTAATGTTTACAGTGATCCATAACCCAAAATTTATAGGCAGGGCATTTCTTGCACTCCCCTTGAGAGAGTAATTGTTGCCCCCAAAAATTTGAATACCTATTTAAATTTGGCCCCAGCCGCCCCTGGTGAGTTTACTTTAGAATGAATGAATATTGCCAAAAAGATCATTAATATCTTTTCCAGAATACCCCAAGCTAGATCCAGTTTTTAGGTTACACATGTTGCTTTTTATCTCAAACCAAAAAAAAATCAAATGCATTCTTTTAGGCCCATTGATATGTGACCAAGAGTTCCTTCACGATTCCTACGGCCCCTTCATCCAGCACTAATATTGACTGAATTTTCTTTCCTTTAACTTTTGCAATACCTTATCCTCAAAATGATATCTTAGATAACTGAAACTCTCATTATTCACAGACAACTCATGGGTACTTTGATGTGTGTACTAACCATTGCACAATAGTGATAATGAGCCTTTAACATGGCAGTTAATGCCTTAACGTTTTTGTTAAGGTACAATTGTAATGAAGTCTCCTTATAATATCTTCTTACAATATGAGCTAAAAGTTAAACCTCAGCAAAATATTACTGAAGTCATCATAAAGTCAAAACCAAACAAGGTTAAGTATGGCAGAAATTTTAATAGAAATGGATAGACAAAGAAGTCAATTTGCCAAAAGACAACAATGTACCTGTATAGAATGGTGGAGCAATTAGAACAACAAACTTCTTGTGCCTCTTTTGTTTCATAAAGTCCATATAATACATCAGCTTCTAGCAACTGAGATTCTAACCAACTCCTTAAATTCCTATATGGCATTGAATTCTTGTCACAGCATAATATCAACTATTGTTAATTATGATAATGCCAGGGTAAAAGAACTTGAACATTTCTTCCAGTCTGTTGTTTCCTACTTTCTATCTTTACAGGAAACCAAACTATCAGCTTACCTTGACAGCTTTTGCATTTGAGTACATTTACACAAGAAAAGAATATGAACTGCCCAACTCCACTCTTCATATTCCCAACTCTGGCAACCCTACACTAGATCAACTGACTTTTACTTTTGCATTCCACATTTGAATACAGACTTACGTGTTATCTCTTTAAGACACAACCTATACTTTCCCCTTTATGTAATGATCTTCATAGTTTTTAAATAAAAAGTTACCCCCATTCCATAAAAGCATTTGTGTATGTAGAATGTGGTGCATCACTACATTACACTAAATTTTTGTATCTCACTATAGTGACTACACTTCAGAAACCCAAACTATCAACACACCTTAGTATTTGGTGTCTCTGCTTTGTAACCCCAAAAAATGATTCACACTGCTGTTGGAAAGATTACCCACACACAAGAACTGATTACTGCTTGAAAATTGTGCCTTAACTACTTTTGATGTTGTATGTATCACACACAGAGGAATATGATTGTTTTCCTTTAGCAAATATGATTTAAGTCTTAAAGTAAATCCCAGCATGAGAGATTTTTGTTTTCCTCATTTTTAAATGGGTTGTACTAAGCTAGTAACCAACCATGTCATGGTACCTTGACATTCCCTGTGAGGATTTCTACTGCAGTTATTGTTTTATAAATGACATCATTTTCAAATATATCAGTTATGGTCTCACTCATATGCGTCTTAAGTCTAAAATTGAAATGAGGTCATTTATAATAGCTGTGATTCCAGGTTAAAAATGGTAATGCAGAAGTAGCTCCAGGAAAAAATCTGACTATAGCTTAGTGTTCTAAAGTTGGGAGTGGCTATATTTTATTGGGCATGGCCAGTACTTTTTTCTCTCTCTCTAGGTACCATGCCCAAAATGGGCATAGGAGGTCGTGGCTTTCCACTTTCTTTGATCTTTTCTAGCACGTAGCATGTCATTTGCTGTCATCATATAATCTTCTGCCATGGATGGCAGCATCATTTGTCTCTGCCTTCCTCTCACTTTCTTGCCTTGAATCTTTCCTCTCATTACAATTTGTTCCAACTCTTCTTTCCATATCACACAATAAAAAATTTTCTTTGCCTTCCTTTGATGTCTGTCCACATAGTTCTTTGTGTGTTTACTACTTGAAGTATTTCCTTATTGTGATATGTCTTGTCCAAGATAGTCTTAACATTAACCTAAGAAAACAAACTATTTCTGCAGCTTTGCTCCACTTCCTCATCGTTAATGACACTGTCCAATGAACCATATGTAAGATTGGAATGATGCAACATTTTAGAATTCTTATTTTTGCTTTGATATTGATTTTTGTGCTGATTAGGATGTCCTTCATTTTTGAAAATGCATTTTGCCATACCTATGTGCCTTTTGACATCCTTTTCACAGGATCCATCTGATGTTTTACAGCTACCAAGATAGTTGAAACAATTTAATTGCTTTTTACCAATTCATAAAAACATAAAAAACACTTCTAAAACTGGTAGTGTTGGCTCTCTTTCTTAGCCCTGTGGAAAAAACCATGATCAAAACTTGTTGTTGTACAACATTTCATAGTCAATATTTTATACTTCTTCATACCAGAAAATTTAGGCCATAGTCAAAGGTTGTATATGATGAGATGCAACTTAAAGAAACAACCAATACTGTTAATGAAGAAGAAATCAAGGCATCTACTGGATGGTTGAAGAACTTCATGTACCATAATCCACTGAGAAGAAAAACATCTATTATAAAAAAGACCCACATTGTTTGGTCGCTAAAGTTGTTTTTTATATTTTGCAAGTAAGTTGGATACAGACAAAATGAGTACAGCCCATGCAGCATAATTGCAATGAACGAAACACCAGTTTGGAGTGATTTGGTGTCAAAAACTACCATTGATACAACAGGGAAGAAGACTTAAAACTTTAAAAACATCTGGCCATGAAAAAATAGTCTGTTTGTCTAGATATCAAAGCACATGGTACAAAGCTGAAGTCAATGATTGTTTTAAAGAAAGCTAAGCATGAAGTGGCAGCAGTGCATCAGGAATTTAAATCACAGCTGTATATTGCTAGCTTTGCAAATGCTTGGATGAACACAGAACTGACAAACCTATGGGTAAATCACATTGTGGGATCATTTGCATATTTAACTGTCGAATCTAAGCCTGGGATACCTATGAATGTCACATGGAGGGCAGTGTCATAAAATCTCTCAATGCAAAGAAGGTTGATACAGTCATCATTCCAGGGAGCTGCACAAAATATATTCAAGTGCATGACGTTCTCTAGGAAAAGCTGTATAAAGACTTTTACACAAAAAATATGACAATAGGATGTGTACAAATGGCATCCACAATGAAACTGCTGCTGGAAATTTGAGAACACCACCACAGAGAAATGTGATTGACTGGATCTTACAGTCATGGGGGGGGGGGGAGAATACTTCTACCAACTTGATTAAGAAATCTTTTCCATGCTGGAGACTTAATATACCAGTTGATGGGTCAGATGATGTCAAGATCATTTGTTTCCAGGATGGAGAGTCTTGTGCTAAAGGTAAAGAAATGCTGGTCTCTGATATCAATTTTAGAATCTATTTGAGATTGATTTTCCTTTAAGTACCAATTTTTAAAGTGTAAACTGGGCTTTACTGTCATTTGAAAATAAGTAACTTCTGAGTCACAAATAGAATCAAATGCAATAAAGCTTTCATACGTAAGCACTAAACAACAACTCTTGATAAAAACTGTCAAGCATTGGTAACATATTCCCCGAACCTTTTTCAGAGCCTGGACCCCTGGAAAATACCAGACTGTGTCTATTACATCTTCCCTACCCCCACGGCCACCGCCCACACACATCCCTCCCACACTCCGTACGGTAACTATATTGGTTGTAAGTTATGTAATCAGTCTTAGAAAAGATGAGGTATTGACGCCTGTAACGCTCTTATAAGGTGATTTACTCGATTGTATTGAAACCTTTCCCTTTTCACTGTGTTTTAAGATCATATAGCGACCTCCAGTGGAGGCTGATTTGTATGTTCGTGGTATTCTATACTAGGATTTTTGATCCACGCTACATATTCTCCTGTAAGTACATCTAAAAATATCATACAATGCCTTGATTTTTATACTAGACAAGTCATATTTCAAGTGGCAATAGTCATGGCGTTTCTAACTGAACAGAATTTTGAGTTCAAAGGATTCAAGCAAAATAAGCAATATTCCATGCAGTTTGGGTGGCGTAGTTACTAGTCTCTTCACTTAAGTTATTACTAGGGGGAGGCTGGATAGCCCAGCTAAATAATTAGCAGGGACAGATTTTCTAAATCATAAAAGGTATATTTCGGTAAAGACGAGCTACATGAAATATTTCACCTACATACCTCTTACACCCTTGTGCAGGCCTGAAGCGTAGAAGGTACCCATTAAGTTCGCCATCTTTCCAGTCAGTTGTCAAAACCGCTTATTGACAACAACGATTATGAAAGAGAGGCAAATTATGGAGAGTTCTATTTCTTTTAGTAACAACCACAGAGCCTGTTGGGGAAACATCACGTTAGCTTTGCATTCTCACATACAGAATTAACAAAATTTACTCCAAATATGCTGCACTTGTACAAAGAAAAATTTACAAGGTCATAATTTGTAAAGACAGATCGACTTGATTGGTTTTAGAGCAATTTAACTTGTTTTGTTCATCAAAATCTTTCGAATTAATTTATAATTTCATTTTTTTCGTTTGTCGAGTTTTTTTATGCAGTATTTCTTAACGTTTGTTGTCTCAGACAGTCTACGTGCAGAGTTTTGTGCAGTTATCAAAAAAAAATGTGTGCGGTGATATTTTCGAATTTGTGCAGCAATGAATAATAACGTCACATCGTACAAAAGTTAAAAACGAAATAAAACATTACATTGTCCAATTTGTGACTTCAAAAACAGGTTTGTAGCTTCTTTTGCTTACAATCCTCCGTTTCATCATTTAAACTGTCAGTTTCAAAAGCGTATTTAAACCAAGCTTGCTTGTCGACCTTTGGGACTTCTTTCACTCGTCCTCGTTCTGTCAGGAAAAGCACAAAGACACAGCACAAAATTTATCATCTTGTGCAGTGATGAAAATTCCTTAAGTTATTGCCTGTGTTGTCTGGTCTGTAATTTATAAAACTTGTAGGTATGCAAAGACCAATTTCTTGACTCCTATTTCCCTTTACAACTAGGTTTAGATGAGCCACCCCAACCTCTTCTATTAAAAACTATAGCAATTTATGTTGAGCTGAGCAAGTTTGTTCTCTTAATTATGTTGAAGTGCGTGTCTCGTTTGCATCAGTAGTTGGGTTGTGGGGACCCAAATCCGTATGTATTCTACACCTAGTGATTATAGCACATAAGAGAATGGATATTGTGCATGATTTACCTCCTGTCCTGTGCTGTTAAATAGTATTTAGTATCTTTCACTATGTTTTCTATTGCAGGGTTGTCAGACAGTCATATTTTGTGTAGAATTTTGCATTCCATAGCATCCCGTATTTACGTTAGGTTTATATTTGGTGCTAACTACCATAGTATGTTGATTTACTGTTTGGTGTAAGACTTTAATCGATAATGACGATTTGGCGTCGCTTGGTTTTTGGAATTTAGTTGTTGTCGTTGCCTGTTAGCTTTGGCGCAGTCGTGTATAGAACGTCGATGTAACGTTGTATGAAGAATAAGTTCTCGTGTCAATCTAAAAAGGAGATTCTTGATTTTCGTCGTCGCTTCCGCAACATAATTTCAACGATCTGTCGTACTTTGGAAATAGCCCTAACCACGCTTATTAGTTTAAACATTGTGATAAGTAAATGTCCCATTAAAATTTCTTCTGCACGTTCCTGTACGTCCAAGTCACTTTTTTCGTGTTTTTTGTTACTTGTCTTTTATCATGTTTAAGAATAAGTCTCCATTTTCCAGAATCGAAATATCTTTTTATCTATATAAAATGCATTTCGAATCGTAAGTGTTCTGTCCTTGCCAGATTACATACCTGAAGTGGGTTGTTGCTTTTTGGAATGGCTACTAACTCGTTAAATGAACAAATTATAGTAGTTCCTGTTCTTCTAAGGTTTCAATAATCAATAAATTCGTTCTTTCAAGAAAAACTTGCCAGGCGTGTGTGCTGTCATCTCACAATAAACAAACGTAAGGACTTGATGATAATAACAGCCTGCCAAATAATTGTATGAAAATAGACGGGGTGGATAAGAGTCTTTCGGCTTTGCCTATTCAGCTTCTTAGTTTATTAAGACAGATCTCAGATTTGTAATAGTGAGACTGATGAAGGCACTGATGTTGTTGAAATTTGATTTTCTCTGTAAATATTTTGCGTTCTTAGTTTGTAGTTTAATATCACATAGTTTAATCTATTACTGGCAAACTAATGGGTTTTATAAGGTTAAAATCGTTATATACAATACGAAGTTAAGTCCAACCAGGCATAGTAACTATAAATGTATTATCAAGACCATCTTCAATTGACTTGTGGATATATTTTCCTTTAATTTGGTTATAAAGACCGCTGTTATAAACAAATAATCACCACGTCCATAGATTGGAAAGTCATAAAATACTACAGCGTTTCAAAGACAAAATACGCTATCCCTCGTGTTCTGGTATCTTCAACACATTGAGTTATAGAGGTGCAAAAAACTATAATATTTCTATGTATTTACTTAAACGACAACTGTGTACCAAGGTTGATAAGAACGGGAAGTGTTTATTTCAAAATATCTTGAACATTCGAGTTGCGTGGACATTGGTATGAAAATCTCATTACAGTATAATTTCAGGTATTTATAGACTGTGACTGCTGGTCATTTATCATGCCCTTTAAAGATAACTTTTGAAGACTCTTAGCAGAAATGCAGACGGTGTGTGTTAAAGCATACTAGATGTATCTATTTTGCAATTTTTTTCAGAACGTCTTTTAGCCCACATGAGGTACAAGAAGGATGCCCAAGAAGTCTCATTTCGAACAAAAACTTTACTCTGTCACTTCAGATACATTTTACAGTATATATCTCAATATCAGTTTCCCAACAAGGGGGGTGATCTATGACATTTGTTGGTATTGTTCGACTCCCTTATCCCCAACCTCAAAAGATGGTGTAAGATCTTATTGCTTGCTAGAATTTCTAGGAAGAGAAACAATAATTATGGCTCGGGCTTTGATGATATTTACTGGAAACATATTCCCTTACAGCTAATTTTTTGAAACCTATCAAAGATTATCATGCATAACACTTTGGAGTTTAACGAGTTTAACGCTCTGGAGAAGTCCGAAATAGTTTTCTTGTCAAGGTATTTATCAGGAAAAAGCAAGTCATTGTTATGCATAGAAAAGGAAAAAGACCAAACTTGCATCTCTGGGTAGCATCAACATCCATCTTCTCGAATGGTCTTGTCTGCTAAGTTGGAAATCCAAGCTAGTTGACTGCGTTTTGTCAAATTTTATGCAGTAGTTATCATTTATGCGCACTACTTGAATAATAGATGCAAACCAAGTTGTCCAAGTATCGAGTCCCTGATATTACTCTTTACAGTGCCAATTTTACAGCAAAGTACATCTTGAGGTAAATGTTTCAGGGCACGCCAACAATGACAAGTGGAACCTATAATTCCATAAGTTCCTATCTCATGTTGCAGAAACAAAAAAAAATTAGTAACATCAGTTTTCTTCACTGACCACATTACAAGTTCCATTTTGCAAGTTATCAGGCAAGTAAGTGTGGGGAAAGCACGACACGTCGGGGACAGATTAACTACTTCGTGTGACTACTGAAGGATTCTTGTAGGAACTATAAGAGACAATAGCTAGCTTTAGCAATTTCAAATAAAAAACATACAATACATTTTCCATTTGTGATCATAACTACTTTAGATGGCTATTTCAATTCGTAAAGATACCAGAATAGGATATCATTAACGTATAAAATCACCTCAAGTTTGAGTGAGACTGCTGTTTTTCTCAAAGTGTTCCGAAATCTCATCGTGAATGTAAATCGATAATCGTTTCAGTGTAGGCATAGAGAAAGGAGCAAAAACCAATCTTGTGTGGTCTCCGTCAGTAAATATGGACTACGTCTAAGCTGGTGAGGAAGCCAGTACCTCTTTTATCTTGAAAACATGTCAGTATGGAAATGGTATTATGATAAGTGCTAAAGAAATGACTTAACCTCAAAAAAATCTTTAATTAGTTTGACGCATTTCCAGTTAACAGTTACTTGAGGTCTTTCTTTAAAGAGGGTAAAGTAGATAATTTAAACACTATCATAAAAATCTAAAGCTTGTTCAAGACCTCCGAAAACGTTATTGATCAAATGAGCATTTAAAATTGGATGAGAAAGGCATTGCAATTTGCAATTTGTATCACTGTCTTAGGCGTGACGTTAACAAGGTGCGCAAGACGATTTTTCATTTTTGGCAAAGAAGGCTGTCACGAAACAAAAGTTTGAATACATTTTCGTTACCTTCTTGTTTCACAAGAGCAGTTTAATGCGTTGTGGAAACTGGAAAGCATTTGTATAACATACTCGATTTAATACCGATTCTCAAGCCGGTATTAGGGAATGCACTAAGAAGTGAGATCAATTCTAAGAGTGGCTTCCTTAGTTCCCCCACCAAAAGGCTGATTCTGAAGATTGATGAAGATTCGGAATCACAATTATTCGCTTCCAACACTTTTGTCTTGTCCTCTCGACTACGGACGCTTTTCGGAAACTTGCTAATAACTAATAGTAGCGGTATTTATTGTATCACAGCATCATCATATGTTCCTTCGCTTAGTTTGACGTGAGTAAATCCATTCGCGGACATGAAACCACTAGCCAGCTATCTCTTCCTCTCTTCAGAAATCAGTGTTACGTATTATGATAAAGCTCCAACGAATCACTGTTTCGATCAAAGAGTTTCCAAAAAGCCATTTTACCAAGCCAAACACGTTACATAGTTATTAATCAGATTTACATAATAACTGGGTACTGACCAAAGTGAGAGGTGAAGAAAGATAATGGAAAGGAAAGGAAAAATAGGATAAAAAAGATATTGGGATTAGCACGGGAGGCTCAGAATGACATGATACAGGTGTTTCTTGAGAGTAGGTTTTAGCCATATATTGTGAAGAGCTTCTTTAACTTTGAGCTGATAGGCAGATTGGGCAGAGTATAAGATGGCAAAACAAGGATCAGAGGAAGCGTTCTTACAATCCAGTGATGGCTATAAATGTCTGTTAGTATGAGACTTCTCATCAATCGACAAATGCTCTTGTTGACGAGTTGTGAAATGCCGGTAGTTTTCATCGACATAACAGGCACAACAGCCAGCCAGAAAATTTGTATACAACTGGTGAACGACGTTTCTTTGGGGGCGATCTTTTCTTGCTTCAAACTGTAATCAATGTCAACTTAAGATGACTGTTTTAAATAGTCGAAACATGTTTGAAGAGTGCTATTTGACTCATCAGTCATTTCTAAAATGTTATTGATATAAAAACAAATCCCAATGGATGCATTTTTCTTGAAGTTATCAAAATAAGGATACAATATTACATACAACATACACATACGACACATTATTGTCCATTCGTTTCTCGGCAGTGCCTTATCATAATGGATAGCATCGCTAAATTGGTAGACTTTAATCAAAATGGGAGCAAATAGTGCTAAAAAAAGGAAACAAAACAATAAAGGATCAAGATTTTTGATATTAAAAGTCTGTTGATGCAATTTTGTTGCATAGTTTTGGCTGAGAACTATACAGACTATTGTTGAAGGTAGTATCAAGTAGATCTTTGTGCTGTTCTATTAACTAGGAAGAAAATATGCATTGGGCTTGCAGTTTATGGGATTGTTTTCGAGACCGAAGACGATTTTTAAAGATCTGTCACTAGTTTATTCCTTTAAGTTATCGTTCGCAACGTAAAGTATCATTTGGTGTCGCCTCCAGTATAAATTCGATTTTACACTACAGGGGTTGTTGTATTGTGATGCTTGAAAAACGTCGTGCTCAAATTACGCGAAGAAATATGGATAATTTTGTTGATTTCATTTACCAAAGAAAAATTTTGAGTAATAATTACACGGTACAACTATTTAGCTTAACCATTTCCTTTTCAATTTTATATTGCTTGACGGACGAAAGCTAGCAAGGACATTCTCTCCTAAAGAGAAAGGGTTGGATACGTCTCTTAGGAATAATTTTCTTCTCATGTTTAAATCATCAGAAGGAATCAGGATTTTCTTATAAACCATCTGTCACAGTACTGTCTATTGTTCGATGGTGAACAAGAGTTTTTTCACTAGTAATGACGGACAAATTTTACATCAAAAGAATTTATTACAGCGGAAACTAGGACGTTGTTCGAAATTTCTTTAATCTGTGGTTTACAATTACAGACAAAAAAGTCTCCCGATAATGAATAAGTGAGTATACATTATGGTAATTTTGAAGTAAGTTAGGATTTAGCCATTGAAAATGTCTAGAAAAGGTGATGTATGTTGAAACCGTTGGTCAAAATATCTCCTCACGATCTGCAAAGTTAGAACGAACAGACATCTTATTGATATTACATTATTTATTATGAAACGACACGCTATTCGGAATTGTGTCCCGTAAGTGTGTCGTGTGGACTTTGGATTCTTTATTCCGGGATTATTTTTTAGAAGTCTGGGTCATTTGCTCCCATTTATAACCTGCACTCATAAATCACGAAAACAGAAAGCACATTGGTTTCCGAAGATCGAAGAAGAGCTCGAAGTAATTATTTGCAATAAGCCATGACTGTGATATCACAAAGATTTCAACTTTCTTTGCGAAAGAACTTTAAATTCAAATAGACAATAATTCAGAAAAACTGTCGCTGATTTGAGACAGAAGGAATTGTATAGCATTGGCGACGAAAGTGGATAAATCGACGAAGTGGTGTGGTAAATATACATTTGTCAAAAGAGGGAAAGTTTTACTCTGAGAGAAACATCAGTTCAGCGAAGGATTTGGTATACAAGACAGCAATGCGTTTTCAGCAAAGTCTACGGAAAAATTTTAAATTTAAAACATTGCCTACCGTGTAAAGAAAACACGATTGGATCAGTAGTGGGGCATATTGTTGGACCACACCGCTGCAAAACTTCTCACAATTCCTTGAAGAAGCTGTCAAGAAAATGATCATAAAGTTGCGGTATTCTAGTCAATGAATTGTTTTTCTACGTTGCTAGCCTGAGAAGTATAGGTACCATAGGAAAAGTGCTACCAATTAATCCGCTGTCAGTGCAAGAAATTGCTTTGGTTTCATTGACAGAAGTACAGGACACTGGACTTAGACGGAAAAAGGGTAGGAACATACAGGAATTAACAATGTATACAGAATTAGTATCAACTGAGACAATTTATGCAGTTGTGCCTACGTTACAGAAGATATGTCTTAGAACTATAAGGAGACAACCCGATCCAATTCCATATATTCTAAATGTACCAGTTACTAACCTCCAATGTGACCTTTGTGGGGTCAGTAAATGTAAGGAGCCAATCATTTTCATTGGATGTCAATACAAACAATCAGATGGAGAAATATATCATGGAAACAGTATGGGCTATCATGTAGCTAAAAAACTCTTTTTAATTGGACTTTTTACAGGAGAAATCTGCTTTGACCCACAATTAGTCACTAGGTGGGCATATTCCTACACGTGGGATGATGTGATGTTGCAAGAAAACAAAACACTGACAAAGCATGTCGTCAACATCGACAAGTACTTTACCCCAAATATTTCTCAAAGCGATTTCTTGCACTGTCTAAGTAAGTTGAAAACTTGGGGTCAAAAATACCAGCGTTACATGATTGACTTGTGACGAGACAAAACTGCCATCGTCTACACTGCAGCAAATTTATCTCACCATGCCTTTCACTGGATACTATGTTTGTAAATGTGTTGGTATCTGGAGGAGGAGACTTTAAAAATTCCCGAGTTTAATATAGCACAAACAAAAATGTTGTTATCACACATCGAGTGTTCCATTGTAAGTAGATAAAACGACGAGCATACTTCTTATTCTGAAATGTGAGGATGTATCGCACAAAAATAGCATTCTATAAAGGAATTTGATCTTGTTATAGGGTAAAGTAGGTCATCTCTGCTTGCTCACTTCTGGTATTTATGACACTCTTGAATAAATAACTTTTAATTGCGATGACAAAGACTTTGCACAAGAAAACTGGCAGAAATTTGACAATAGACGATTCAATTCATTATATATGTGAAGTTTTAAGACAAAGCCTCGCGTTGTTGCGTTGATGCCTAGTTTTGGATAAAAAACTGCATCAGACTAAAAAACACAAATCTGCCGTGTTAAAAACATTGTTGGTTGGAATAGTCTTACTGGTCTCACAAAGGATCTGTTGGCGCATGCGTCCCTCCCTTCAACAGTTGTCAAGGTTATCACTATTGTAGTACCTCAAGCATACCAGATAAATTAGGGTTAATGATTTGGTCCATTTACACCCTACACTAGCATTTTATTGTTACTTGTTACAAATGCTTCATTAAAAATTCACGTTACAGATACGTTTAATAGTCTCTGCAATTAAGTGTTTTCTGCCTGGTTAATAAGTCTCTTCCATTACATGTACGATAGTTGCTACTTATCTGTAATGGAACCATGCTACTTATTTGTAATGGAACCATGCTACTTATTTGTAATGGAACCATGCTACTTATCTATAATGGAACCATGCTATTTCTAAACATACTGACTGTTAGATCTGGTCTCAATACCATTTTTGTCAGTAATTACCTTAACTTTTGCATTACTCAACTCAATATGCTGGAGTCAACTGTGGAAGTGCTGTTTTCTCCTCCACAAGAGATTTAATTCTTTGAGACGATAGTAACTGATGCCGCTCGCATTTGAATAGATTTTCTTTACAATGTCCTATACACCTCCTCACAAGGGCTATACCGGATTAAGGTGTGTACATCGCTATAACTATAAATATTGCTTAACATTGTTGTGACAAATTCACCCGTATGCTTAGAATCATTAATTCATTGTATACCCCAAAAACCATCCAGTCAGTGGCGTAACGCACTATCGGGCATTTTAGTTCAAAAGCTAAAGATAACCGACGAGAAGGGCCCCCAAATATTTTCTTATTGTAAGCTTTCTGGTCGAATTATGCTAAAACGCTTCAGCAATCTTTTTGTTGTAGAAAACTTGAAAATCGCCTTGAAAAATTTGCGACATTGTGCTAAGACATACATAAAAGCTTATTTCGTCCGACACTTTTCAGAGTATGAAACGTCAGAAAAGAAAGTATATGTATGTGTGTTGTATCTTAGACGATAGTCTAATAATTACAAACTCAGGATTTCGAAATCAGTGTTTATTAACACTAATAATAACTAATACAACTAGAAAGACTAACGCTTTTTATAGCTTTTGAAACTGGTCTAGAAAATTCGGGAATGGAACCTTCTAGACAGTTCTCTACATACACGCAGGAGCGCACGTTTACTTTTCACTTATTTGACGACAAGCAATTTCATCACAGCCTAGAATATACAGAACGTCCGGCAGTGTGCCGTCTGCTGAAAGTTCGGGAAGGTTCGGGTTACAAATGATGTCAAGTGCTCACCATGACAATGTGGCAACCTTTTCTATACGAAACATGTATAGAAACCAGCCAATCAAAAACAAGAAAGGAAAAAACAAAGAGAAAGTAAAGAAACAAAACATTATTGGAAGAGTTCAAGTGAAAAAACGAACTCTTCCAGCTTACAGAGTACTGGTTTTCTTGTTTTAATGTAGACAAAATCCAATACACTTAGATCTAGCTGTGCCAATTATCTGAAAATTCTCTTCCTTATACATTTTGCCGCATTCTGAATATTCTAGTAAATGTTGGCTTATGGCAGTCATTTTCGCTTTGCAAGCGCGAGATGGCTGTTCTCTAGGTGGAATTGATGCTTGGTGTACAGTGGCTGGAACATGTTGTTTAATTTTGTCACCTAATCTTTGAGAAGTGCGACCTAAATACGGAGGTTCACATCGGCACAGAAACTCATATGCTACTAAGCTCTTTTGTGTGGTAGCTACAAAATCGTTGTGAGTGGATGGTAGATCTTCCGAGTCGTCAAAACAATTTTTGGATTGATAGCACAGAAACACTTAACTACAGCTATTTAATTCTGCGTTCTATGTAGATAGAAACATTGCCTAGTCAAGGAATTTTTAAACATACAGGACGTTTTTGAAGCCCAAAAGATTTTTCCTTTGCAAAATCAGTTATCTTTTCTCGAAGAACTCTAGAAACAACGTCTTCTGGATACCAGTTTTTCAATGAGAGTAGATTATATTTTCCCTGGTTCCGAATTTAATTTAGGTTTTGCACAGATACAAAGTGCTCTATGTTCTGATGAGGTTGATTTTCCATTTTTTTTGGACAAAAAGAATCCCATCGAATGTACATTCTAATGTACGTCTAAGTGTATTGGAGTCTGTCTACAGTAAAGCAAGAAAACCAGTACTCTGTAGGCAGAAAGAGTTCGTTTCTTCACTTGGACTCTTCCAATAATATTTCTTCATTTTCTCTTTGCCTTTTCCTTTCTTGTTATTGATTGGCTAGTTTCTATGTAAGTTTTGTATAAAAAAGTTGCCACATACATATACTTTCCTTTCTAACGTTTCATACTCTTAAGAGTGTCGGACGAAAAATGCTTTTAAGTATGCTTTAGCGCAATGTTGCAAAATTTTCTAAAACGTTTCCTACGGCAATCCCAAAACCTTACTAACCAGTGTTGCAGAAACAGCACGAGAGTCATTGAATCAATTTTAGTTTATTCTCTCAAGTTACTCTTAAAAAGTTGTTTTGGAAACATCACCTGAATGAAATGCTTTTCCTTTGCACAAGTGAAGTTTTTGAGGTTTTCAACTACGACAAACCCTGATTCCCATCGCCGAGGGCCCCTTCTTACTAGACTCCATATGGTTGCCAGGTGTTTCCGTATCCTACTGCATCTAGTCGGTCAGTAACGTTCTAAAGTAAATTGGAATGCTAGATGAGAGTGAGGTTTCCAAGGTTGATATAGAAATCAATCCTGAAAAATGACAACAGTATAAGGCAGGATGATGAAGGTATCAGAAATCCGAAGACCTACGGGGAAATTGAGTAAACAATAAAACTAGGGCTGATGTACAAGTTTAGAGCCACAAAGAACTTTAGTAAACGGCTTAATAATACCTGATTGTAAAGAAGCATTTTACAGTAAAACAAAATGGGTTTGAAAAAACGTGCACGCATATCAGTTACTTCCACGACGAGGAGTGTGTTTTTGCTAGTGTTTGCTTGTCTCATAGCAAGGATCTTGAATGTATCGTCTCAAAATTTTTACAGGATGTCAGTAATCTAAATGCTTATATTTTGGTGTTGATCCCAATTAAATTCTAGATTCTGGATCATTTAAAAATATTTCTAATGATATCTTCACAATACCACAACTAGTAAGGAAATCCTCGAAGGGAACACTCTGTTACCATGACTCTCTTTAATACAGCTTATAGTAATGTTTAGAAAAAAATGCAAATCCCATCTGACCCTATTAGCATGTACTGTGGTTTGCGTTCTCTGAGTGCTTTTATTATATTTTGATTTTGTGAGGAAACACTGATGAAGGCATTGCAGTTTTAAACGAAGTACTAAGGTGTAAAATAAGATCTACCCCAGACTTACATGAAGGAAGGGATAATGTCATGATCTTAAAGAAAAGCACCTAGAAGCAGTTTTGAGTTATCGTCTTGTAGTACATTAAGATTGATGAACGCAAAACGTTACGATTTATATCTGTTACAAGGTTTATGGCCAAGAATCTATGAAGATATTAAGAAATTATAGCTCATTTATACATAAGTTAATACGATGAAAATTTTTTCCTCCTTGTTTAGAGTCGTGTCTGTAGCTGCTAAACAATTTAGAGAGTCAAACCGTTTGCAGTATTTAATCTTAGCTAGTTTGCGTTAATCGATGTTGTTTAAATTTGCTTCACTAGGTAAAAAGTAACGTCAGTCAAAATTTATAATTTTGAGGCTCTGACGCAACCAATGGGACGGGTTCAATTACTACAATGTTTTTAGAAGGCAATAGTTGATCATTATCACAAGGCTTATTCAGATTGATTTGAATGACGATTGAAGCTTTATTTCAAAAAAAGTGTTTATAGTTGGCTGTATGCATTGATACGTAAGGACAATACATTGATAAGATGGAGTCCAGGTGAATGCTTCAATAGAAATTCTGAACTCAAACAATGACACGTTCAAGACGTCACACATCATAAATTAGAAATGATACTGTCAAAAAATAGATATCCTGATAATGATGAAATACCTTTGATTACCACATTATTGAAATATACTAATAAGTAAGAGGATGATTTTTCTACAAAAATCGCTTCGTCGATTATCCTTAATAATGATCATAATGAAAATAATGATAATAATAACTTTTTAAACGTCATTGCCATATATTTGAATTCCTTTCAGAATACAAAATACCTTTATCACACAAAGTCATTTATAATTTGACACTGTTTTCTCCAGGCAAATTTTAGGACACCGGGATTGATAATGGGTGTTTAAACACACAGCAATAACAGCACTAACAGTAAAAAGAAAGGGAGGAAAAAGACACAAGAAGACACAAGAAGAAAAAAGTTATCAATTATCTTAGATCAATTCAGGCCTTATTTCTTCAATTAAATATGTAGTATGATGATCCGGTTGCTACCTCTGAACAATTATTAATCAGACGATAGTGACCTTTAATGTATTTAATGAATTCGACACTTTTCTTTGATTTAAAGTGTGGATGTTTCAAACGTTAAAAACTTTAATGATAGTTCCTAATGAGTCAAAGTCTCGCTCCGTTTGTATTAATAATAGTAATAATAATAATAATAATAGTAATAATAATAATAATAATAATAATAATAGCAATAATAATAATAATAATAATAATAATAATGATAATTTAAATTCAATTGATTTCTTTATGACGCTAAAATACAATTCAAAATCTCTCTTTATAGGTAACTTGGAATTGACTACTTGAATCTTCCACATGGGAAAAAAACCTTAACTAACACAATATTTTCAAGAATTACAAATACTTTTCCTAAAATTTCATTAGTTCTGGATGTGTCCATTCTTTATTTCTTAAGCTAAATACCTAGTAAGTAGTTCTTATTGCAATATAATTTTTTTGACGATGTAGTTTTTTGCATTATTGTCGTATCCTAAATCCTTTAACATACTGATGAATCTTTCACATGGAAAAATAAACTTAGGTCACACAATATTTCTAAGAGTTATATTTAATTTCTTTCCGATTTCAAGCAAAGAGAGCAATCGGCAGTAGATGAAATACCCAATTTAAAGAGATTAGATTTTGTTGGCAGAGTGCTGTTTATATAGCAAACAGTAAAATTAAAAATGTTTTTAGGCATATGACTTTGAGTGGACGCCCTAAGAGAGTTATTTGTAGATAAAGAGTAATAATTCACCTTTAAGAAGAAGAAGCGTTGCGAGATAAGGTAGTTTTGAAGTCTGTCCTCACGCTCTGTACGAAATGCTTTAAGGACATCCTTTGTGTTCTTATAGACATCATCCTGAATATTTGAGCAAAATGATGTGGATTTCCATAAATCTTTTATATCCTTGTTTGGAGATGCTCTTAAGGTGTTACGAGACACTGTCTGACACTGACAATATTTGATAGAAGAGAGATCAAATTTGTTTCTAGAAAGAAAGATGTTGCTAAGAGTTCCAGAGATTGGCATTTCAAGCCATTTACGGAGGTAATCAGAGACTACATTATCAAAGTGCTCAGATACCCAAGTTTTTTAGAGGTCAGAAATCGTTAGATGCCAAGAGATTTTTGCAAGCAGATAGCGATGGTAAAGCAGTAACCTATTTTTGGGATATAAGCCAAGAAGATGAATTTTTGACATAAGATCTTTAACAGTGTTAGTGAGTGTCAATAATGATAGTAATGAAAATAGTAATCAGAAGAAAGTTGCTTGTTAGCAGTTAAAAAAACTTTTTTTATCCACATTAATTCCGTAGATTTATCAGAATACGGTTATTGATGACGAAGCCGAATATGTTGTATAAGTAAATTGACAAATAATTAAGAAACGGACCAACGATTGTGCAAGGAAAGTCAAGGAGCAACATGCAAAAGCTTGTCAAAAGGAGAGGATACGAGAATTAGTGAAAAGCAAAAAAATTGTATCTATTTACGTACTGTCTCAGTCTACAGATACGTAGATTTTTCTTTCCTCGTTATTCTTTACTAATCTTTACAATTTAATGAAGTTAAAAGTCCACGTAACTTGTAATATTTTTTGCTCTTCCTTAAACAGTACAATTTTAACTCTGTTTGCTTCTGCTTTGTATTTTTCTTTGTTTTCCAAGTAATCCCTTGACTGATCAATGGCATACGGTCATGCTTGAAAACGCCAAATATAAAAAACTAATGAAGTTTTGAGGTCTATCCTTTTTTACAACGTTCGAAAAATATTTTATCATGCTGTACATTGCAGGTTTATATGTTTGATATCATTTTTTCGTTCCTAGTCTCTCCTCCCACACATTTTAGACTCCCATACAACCTCAGACTACTTGAAATTGTCGACTGATTTGAAAAAGGCCTCCCATCTACAAGACCTTTTATTTCAGTTAGCTTAGTTAAAAACTACTCGAGTTAGTATGTAACAAATGCTGATAGTTTAAATACTCATTCTAATATAACATACTATGAAACGTAAGAGTGTTAACGTCTTTAAAATCAAAATTTAATGAATTTCATGTTAAGTTTAATAGTATTCAGTTGCTATCAATATTTAGAGTAATATTGTGACGTTTCAGTTGTCTTGTCTTCATAAATTCAAGCAAGGTTTGTCTTGTTTGTTTGTTTTTGGGGTAAGAAGGACTATCTCAATAATCTGCCTTAGCAATATTACTGCACCAAAATCCATCCTTTATGAAGTTTCATCTCCTGTTTCTTCTCTTGTTTCCTTTATTTGATATTTGCACCCTTTAATAAAACTAGAACTTGTCTGCTATAAGTTTCCGCATTTTCTCATGTGGGAAAACGAACCTGAAAACGACGTCTGAGATCTAAAACGTGGCTGTCCGCTTTTACGGACAATTCGCAGCGTGTCTATGGATATCAAAACTAACATGAAACATGGGCCTATAAAGGTTAACAAACTTATATAACGTCTCAAATACTGCATTGACGTCTACGTACAAGGTATAATGCGCACCAATTAGGGTAATTTCTTTATATTTTTCTACTTGTCTGAAAGAACCATCATAATCTATCGGAGGCTGTTCTTGAGAGTAGCTGCAGCAATACAGAGGTTTTGCAATGTCGGTAGATTGTATCAACTATGAGTACTCTCTAAAATACAAGTCACAAACTCAATTTTAAACAAACAATTTTCCTTGAGCGAGCGATAGTACAAAACAAAGTCGCCTTGAAAATTTGAGAAATTATGCTAAAATCATATTTGAAAGCTTTCCTCGTCTGGCACTCTTTAGAGTATGAATCGTCAGAAAGCAAGGTATTGATGAACGGCAACCTTTTTTATACGGAAAATGGATCGAAACTAGCCAATCGTAAACAAAAAGGAAAATGACAAAGAGAAATTAAAAAACAAAGCATTATTGGAAGTAAAAAACTCCTCCTGCCTGCAGAGTAGTGTTTTTCTTGTTTTGATGTAGACGGACGCCAATACAGTTGGATGGAAGGACGATCTAGCTATGCCAACTATCCAAAAATTTTCGTCCTTATACATTTTATAAAGCGTTTTCCTTTAGTTTACGTATTATGTTAGTGACTTTTCAAACGCTTCAGAGAACAAGTTTATGTTATCCAGCAATGTTTTGTTGTGTACTTCAAGACAGTTGCTGATAAGACAAAGAAGTACAAATGTAATCAGTCTTGGGCTCACTCTACAAAGTGCATTTTAGAGCCATTCCTTTCTTATCTAGTATCTACGTATGTGTAAAGCTTGATAGATAAGTTAGGATAAGGTTTTTCTTCAAAATATTGCAACCTCAGCTGTTCTGTAGCTTATTTGTTCAGAGTGATCTGTGATCCTGGCCAGACGCAGTTGAGACATTTTAAGCAAGGATTACGCGGACTCAAACCAAAAACAAATAGCACATTCATCTTTCTTGTTAAGTGTTAATTAAGGATACTTGGCAAGTTCAAGATTTACGCTCAACCTGAATTCCCTATTTTATTGAGTATGATACCACAGTGTCTTGGACTTACCGATGCAAATTCTCACGCTTGGGTAAGTGCGTAATAAGTGCTAACAACTGCTTAGCAATGCTTAGTGTATCCATAGATTCCTTGCATTCATACAACTGTGTTATCAATCCCTTGATTAAGAGAAAGTCCATGACAGTACAAAGGTACAACGTCTGGGCGCAATAGCTAGACCCTTCTAGTAACTGCAAACATTCTTTGGCATGTTACTACCATATTTTGTTTTCGTAAATGTTGGTCTCTGGATTAAGACAAGGCATATTACGTATTGAGGAATGTCAAATGTCCTCGGCTTTGCTTCATCGTCAGGGCTAAACAATGGGATAAATAATGGAAGTTTGAGAGGAGTGGAAAGTTTCTTTCGTGTCTTTTCTTACTTACATTTGTATACTTATTTTGGATAATTTAAACGAACCTGCTTCCAATATATAATAGAAAATGCCATTTGATTTGTGCAGGTTCTTGATTCCTTTACTCTAAAGCAAAAAAATAGAGACGACTTTGGTTCGCAACTTGACAAACAGTAGTTCTTGTCTGTCAAGTTAATGAAGGCATTTGATGAGCTTAAGGGAAACCTGAAGCAACAGTGAAAATAACTCTTATTCTAGCAAGATACTGCTTCATTTCAGTGTGGATTAGTTCGGTGCTTCTGAAGTAATTAAAATAATGCATGGTGTTTAAACTTTATAGTGATTGGATGACGTCATTGAGTTAACCAACTCTTTATTGACGTTTAGATATTGATAATGATGTAAGGATAACTTAACTTTTCATGTTACCAGGTAAACTCCAACGACATATATAAGAAGCTGTCACAACTTCGTAACTGCGGCCTTCTCTTTGTGGACTGAATATTTTATTCTTAATTTTGGTCTTATTGTATCTATGCCAATCGTAAGCGAGGCTTTTGGGTATTTTTGTGACACCTTTACTACAGACTCATCTGTGCCGGTATACTTCCAGGTTTGTTACTTGTACTAATTTTGTACGTAGATAAAAATATTAACCTTATAAACATCCTAAATAGCAAAGTTACGTCCCATGTCAAATATCTATCTATCTATCTATCTATCTATCTATCTATCTATCTATCTATCTATCTATCTATCTATCTATCTATCTA
>JANTCA010028982.1:0-21916 GCA_024741275.1 Chironex yamaguchii | reverse complement strand
ATGTATGTATGTATGTATATATGTATGTATGTATGTATGTATGTAAAGTCTGACTGACACTTTGTAGATATAACCAAGGTATGATTAATGAAATCCCATTTGTCTGAAGACCCTCCATTGTGGTATAAAACAGTAAATAACCAATTTATTGTTCGTTGTTTATTACTGTTTTCTATAATATGCTCTATGTGTTTTGACATAATGAGCACTTTCCAATGATAGTGTATTATCATTCGTAATATAGGTATATGTGTGTGTATAAATTTTATTTCATATATATCATAAACCTACTTGTCAAGTGTAGAGGTGTTAAGCATTTCCACAAGAGGGGCTTAGGAGACTCAAACTCACAACCTCCCCTAGACTCAAAAGCCTATCTTTTAAATTTTTGTTAGTAATAGCAATGATTTTAAATATCTCATTACTTTCAAATTGTGCATCATTTGTATGGAGACTTACAAGTCTGTGGGTACAAAGTATGATTTTCTTTGGCCACATCTTAATTACCTTTTGTGGTTATGATCTCATGGGGCATTATTTTAATAGCTGTACTGAAAGAGGACTGAGGAGAATTGTACCTGACATTAAATTAACAATCTAGGACTTAAAAGCCAAATTTCTGACCAATACAGCATTCCTATACAGTTTCGACAAAAGCAACATCAAGTCCTTCACATCAGGAGATTAACCACAATGGTAACCATAGAACCACTTTCTTAATACCACATTCCTATTTGCGTTTAAGCCGTTGCCTTCATGAGTGCCACATATGGATTTTGCAACAAACATACACATAAATGTATATAAATATAAATGCACATAGTATACATGGTGTATATTCAGTAGGCAACGCTATGATTCATGCTCTATATCGTAAATTACTAACGAGTAGAATGTTCAACAAGGACAACTAGAATAGAACTTGAACCCTTAACACTCTTAAACCTACACAAAACCTTTCTGAGAAGGGCATTTTAATACGTTTACCTTAGTCCCGACACCAAGCCCTGCAATTTAAACATTACAGCTGCAAGAGAGGTCCTCAGGGAAACATAGCTTGCACCTTCCTCGTCGAATATAATAGGATCATAAAATATAAAATTTGTAACAATGTGATAGGATATCTACCAAATCATAGTATGTGTGTTATTATATACCCATGGATCTTACCTTAACTAAAACAAAGCTAAAATTATCTTAGATCAATGCTATACTTATGATATTATCAGTCACAGAGTATGCATTCATCCAACTAACTCCGGTCGGACTGTCAACTTAGCGAAGTTATAAGGGGCTACAGTGCTATCGTGTATGCATATAAATTAACATTAGACAAGCCACGGGTTCTTAAGTTTTTTGACAGAAAACGAGAAATAATCAGGCTTAAACTCAATCGCAAGCAGATCATTTTGTTTCATCAATTTAAAAAAACATGCAAAGAAACAGGAACAATTTCCAACACCACAAATCCTCGAGGCAATTTATCAATTACGCGGTTTCTAGCGTAATTCGACCATGTCCCAAGCACTTTCATTTTCAAAAGACGTGAAGTAATGGTTGCGTGCTCTGATCTAGCAACTTGAAATTCGTTTCTACGTTACACATTTTAATTATTCCACAGCTGGGATCACAGACAAATATTGGGAGCTGTTTAGGGCTATCTTAGAAAAAAGCAGCCATGTAAAAGTTTTCAAATTCAAATCTATCAACCTTCCGATTGATGAAGCACGCGAAGCCTTAACACCAGGAATTCAACACGCCACTCTTGATCGTTTCTGTAAATATTTGCAAGCAATTCAGATTTAAGGGGCTACTCTACTTAACACTGATTATTTATTTTGAGTCTAAAATAGCACTTAAGCATTGGAACTGAATGAAAACTTAATGAGGATCATTACGGAAGTCCAAAGATTCTACACTATCATCGAGCTAATATTGATCACAACAGGGCAAGACTGGAATGTAAACAGGAAAACGCTATCGATTAAGAAAATCGACCAGGAAAAATTATTGTGACTCTACTATCTCATCAATCAGCTGTTGACTTAAGAAAAAAAGGCAATAATAAGGAGGAGAGGCCACTAACAATTCGATCATCGAATTCAGTTGGAAAACTTAAGATAAAAAAATCTCTGTTCAAGTTACGATGGTCACTAATTCTATTTTTTGATGAAATCAACATATTGACGAGTAATATGACGATATGTATAACTTGGAAACAAGCTCCTATTTGGTAATCAACAGTCAGTTTGATGTCTGATGCAGTAAGTTGCAGGTTTTGTATGTGAACATTGGCGGGGAAGGCAGACATTTGACAACAGTAAAAATTACAGTAAAACAAAAAAGACCTGCCTTGTAGTCAGGTTATTGTGTCTAACAATAATTCTACTCAAGTTACCTAATCGAATGAAACCAAAAATCCCTGCAGCGTGAACCAGACATAACATTAACCAGAAATTCTTAGGCCTACAACGTTATAAATCGTAAAAAACGACATGAATTCCAAACTGGGGGCAATATTTACGGTGATCTGTATTGTAATGTAGGCCAAGCGATAAACCCCGATATTTGATTGGAAATCTTCATAAATATTCCTGGAGATTATGCTAACGCAGTTACGATAAACAGACAACAGAAGTGCTTTCTAGAGCTCAAATCTAAATCGCTAAAGCCGAAGTTATCAGCAAGTTAATTATAGCAATGCCATGGTTGAAACAAGTTTCGATGGCGACATGCAACTGTAGCGACTCAGGCTCGGCACAACTTCTTACCCTTCACCTTCTAGAATTTACGATAGCTAGCTTCAAATAACCATATGTGATAACCAAAGAGCTTAAAAACCACAGATTCACTGGCACTATTGATACATGTAAGACTAATGCAGTTGAGAGAAAAATTGAACGCAACTCACATTTTGCCCCCCCTCCACCTCGCTTTGTCTGCCTAACGTGGAGCGTCTGTTCCAGCAACTCATGAAACGTAAATGCACGACTCTCCTATCTACCAAATTTGCCTTCCTTGGATAAAGCAAAGTCTCTCCAGCCCATCACCTACTTCTTTTTGCTACCATTCAACTCCTTTTGCTCTACTTATCTTGAATTAGAATCCACTGATACATCGCCACCTTTGCGCTTCCATTCCGGAGGTTGAGTGAGAATCACACAGGACCACCAAAACAGAGAAAAGGGACTGGGTACAACCCCGAGTCAAGCAAACGGCTGACATCTGGGGAGGAGGGAGCAACACCACTTATTGTGTAAGAATATGTCGCTATTGTGTCAAATTTCCGTCGTGTTAAATTCAGTGTTATAATTAAATCCATGACAAATTTATCGTCTAAATCCAACTTGCGTTAAGCTTGACTTAGGTCTATGATGTACTGTTAGATTGTCTAACACAAGGACAACTTGGCTTCCGACAATGGATTTAATTTATATTGAGTCAAATTGTACTGATTTAGGTCTTGGTGCCTAATTGCCCAATGTCTAACTTAGAAGTGCTTGTACAATATGTTTGCGATCTAAAATCAAAAGCAACTCCTGGATGTGGTTAGAATACGATGCAAAATGCAGCGCATAAATTGAAGAACCTCTTGTCGAGTTTGTGTTAGATTTTGGATAATTTAATTTAGCTCGACTGAAATGCGACGTGTAAACTGGGTCTAATGGTGTTCACGGAGAGATGATCCTAGAGAGCTAGTGTAACAAATTTATAATGTTTACGGGTAAACAGTACAAGAAAGCCATGGTTGTGACGGACAGATATTGCGGGGGGAGGTGATGGTGTAAGGAAGTTATGGTGGTAACGGACACACGATGCGAGGAAGTTATGGTGCTTAGGGAGAAGATTAAGGTTTAGTTTATCAATGGTATCTTTTTTGTGTAGATTAAACTCTGATTGTTGTGGGCAGAATTCTGTCATTACTGCTTGCATTGATTCTTTGGGATTTGTATTTAATTCAGTGTAACCATCATGCTTTTAAATACTATTGTGATCATAAATTTCATTACGAAAATTTATTGAATTTGCCTTTACGTGACTAATTTTTTACTCCTATGACGAAGTAAAATGGGTCTTGAGTACTTCATTTGTATGAAGATGCAAATCAAAGTCTTGAAAGTCTACACTGTTTGTGTCAGATCTCCAGATCTTCCTTCTAAGGAAGTGCAAGTGTTGATAGAAACAAACTATTATCGAAACAAAGTTCTTTATTTATTTATTTATTTATTTATTTATTCTGGACCGTAGTGGGCCCTTGAAAAATAAAGGGAGGCAAAACGTCTGTCAATTTCTCCATTTAGCAATGCTTAAGCCAACAGCACTGTTGGAAAATGTTGTGTTTTGGAACAATCCATGTGTAAGGTAGCAAGAATGACCCGAGAGAAAACAAATCTTTCTACTATATACGAAATGATGTAAAATAAACAGATGTGTTAACTGGTAAACTCGAGTAAACGTCAATTGCTAAGCTACGATATAATCCTCCTACATTGGCCCGTTTCTCCAATCCATTCTACTTGTACTTCTACTCAAAACGTTCTTGTCACGTCGATGTCCAACAGTGTTTCTTTGTTAATGTGGCAATACTATTGTGTTAAACGGATTAACAGATATTTCAATGAGAAAGTCTGCTGCTATACCTTACTGCACTCGTCACATACGAAAATAAACAACCGCAATAATGATGACCATAACCAGCACGATAGCAAAAGTAATAATCATAACAATAATAATAACGTCCCCACAATAAAAACACGACATGGAAACCAGCTAAAACACAGGAAACGTCGGCACGCAGTTGGTAGCTAATCCCATGATACCAAGTTCAGCATTTATAACTGGCAGTTGTTAACAGAGAGTTTTTGAAAATGTTTACTTTGCAAAAGTGGGGGACCATTGCCTCCTACCCCCACTGACTATGGCCTTGTTACAGGGGCCTAACTGACCTTCTCAGCCAGGAGGGGCAAACAGCTCACAAGGGGCCCTACCAATACATATTTTTTCTTACGCGTGTCTTTTTATGTTAGTCAAAGTGGGCCCAAAAATTTGAGAATGACCTGCCAGGGGGCGGCCATCCCTGGCCCACGTCAGTCACGCCACTGCCTTGTTACTTACAGTCAATCGCATTTTATCCTACACGTTCTTCATCATATCACACTGCCCTAACCGCACCTTTCCAGCTACCTTTTTCTCTTTGCACTTCTGTTTTTCATGTAGAGCTTTGTTTATTGTTGTAAATAGCATCACATTTGATTAGGGAACCAAAAAGATGAGTGACATTTCTACCGATTAATTTTTTCTTGCACTTGGTCTGATTCAGGATTACAGTTTGGAGAGGGTCACATCTGTATAAAGACTTAATATACTTCCACAAAGCACCAACATCAATACTTGGATAAGTTCGACAATTTGCATCAAAGATACGAGGAATAAAAACTGTTTTTCTCATATTTAAAACTAAAATCAGGCAAGCTAACAATTACACCGCACTATGAGACCTTCTTGGTATCCTAGCATCTGCTGATTCGATGAAATCTTCGTGGATTGGTCAGATTCAGCAAAATATCAATATTTTTCAAAACAATTAACTCCCATGGCATGCTGTCGAGTGATGTGTTAACATTTTTAATGGAACACTGCTTGTAAAAATAAGAATTATAGAAAAGGATACCAAGTCGTGTAGAATCAGTAAATAATGACTAATTTTGATGATTTTGACCAGTTTTACCATAAACCAACAAAAATTAACATTGGCTACTTCATCGTAAAACATTAGGTCCGCAAAACTCAAAATCTGGGTAAATAATTATAAATTTATTTGCACCAAAAGTGCTGTAAATTCTTATTCTTTCAGAGAAGAAATGCAAGGTAGCACATGTGCATCTGAACTGGAAATGTCGGCCTGGAGAGATATTTATAATAATTATAAATCTAGATTGCCATAAATTAATTTAGCTGATAGCATTAGTTTAAAATGCGTGGAGTTTAAAGTGTTTCTCGTAAAGTCAATCTAAAAATCATTTAAACATCTTGATCTATTTGTTTCACAGAATGCAAAATAGTTGCGGATCGTATTAATTGGTTCAAGGAGTTGATTGAAAATAAGACGGTAAAATTTAGTGACACACACAGCTAAATTGCTACCTGTAAATTGCAAATAAGTGAACAGCAGGAATCTATTTCATGTCCGGAGATAACAATTAACATTTTTATTGCATTAATACAACAAGAATTAGCCAATTATTATATTTATCATACGGGTGCATTTTCACATGAGTTACAGGCTTAGGGAGTAACTACAAATTTTGCACCTGTTTACTACATCTCGTCGAATTCAGAACTCCTTGGTATCTGTTCCCGATCTCGTGTGATGTCAAGGTGGTCGATTGTAACCAGGAGCGTAGTCGTTGGGGCACAGGGTGGTAATGGCCCCTCACTTTTTTGCAAAGTGAACATTTTCCAAAACTCTCTGTTAACAATTGCCAGCTATGAATACTGAACTTTGTATCATGGGATTAGCTACCAACTGCGTGCAAACGTTTCCTGTTTGTTTGCTGGTTTCCATTTCCTGTTTTGCATCAGTGCTGTTGGCTAAATGAAGAGATAAACGACGAACCTAGTTTTTGGCGTACGGTCCCCCGCCCCACCCCACCCCCCATTTTTAAGGATTGACTACGGCCATGGTAACGGAACATAATGAGCAAGCCCATAGATCCTTGCCTTCATTTTACTAAAGAATTGTCAAAATTAAAATTCATTTAGTTCAACTCAACAATTGAAGCAAAATTAATCAGCACTTACATGCACGTGTTACATATGAAGACAATTTAATCAAACCTGTGTCTGCTTGGTTCAACATAACTTCTCAGAGTTTGAAAGTACGACTAATGTTGACCGATGACAGTAAGTAATTCACGTTTATGGGCCACTTTATCAAAGCAGATAACAACAGAAAACTTGTACATAAGTGAGTATCAAGATACATTTCTTTTTCTCTCAACAAGCTGTATAAAAGAGATTATAGCTACTAAAAATTTTAATAGCAGGTGAGTTCGGGTAATAGTATTATATTTGTTGATTGTGGAATGTACTTCTTCTAAAACGTCATATTAAAAAACGCAAATGTGCTGCTTCTTCTGCTAAATATTGCACTGCATTTTTGACTTAACATTTACTAATTAAATCCTTTCATAGTTTACAGTTGATCGGTTAGGAATTCAAGGGGGGAAAGTCGATAAAAGCCGTAATGGATACTGAGCATTTTCTCTATTAAATCTATCAAAAGTCCAACAAGTATTCATATTTTCTTTCTAATTATAAATACAGCGATAAAACTGAAATTTATAATATAATGTAGGTTTTTAATATCAGTCTATTAAAAATAAAGTCTCCGGCTTGTGCTAGTTTAAAAATAGTTACATTTCACACCGCTGTGATTTTTAACGCCCCCGTATGCGGCAACGTAATATTTTCAGTCATGTCTGTGTGTGTGTCTGTTTGTCTGTCCGTCTCTGTTCGGGCTCTCATTTAACGCCTTGACCCTTAAACTTCCTTTTGAGTAAATTGGTACATTTTTACGATATCCAGGTCAAGTTTGACTAGCAAGGTCATAGGTTTAGGGTCATGGCCACAGAAGTTAAAAAACGTATAATTTTTGCTTTCTTCCTGTATTACTTGTTACTTCAACATTAAATATTGTTGAATTGGTTAAGGTCACTTGCACTTGATGTAGTTAGGTCAATTGTATATTTACGATATTCTTTTAACATTTCACCTATTTTTCTATTGTAGTGACGTAATTGCAGTGACACAATCGACGTATCATGACGTCTTAAATTCACCTCTGAGAAACAACGTCCCAGTAGCTCAGTTGTCAGATCATCTGCCCGGTAAGTAGAAAGTTGCGGGTTCGGCTCCCACCCTGCACATACGATTTGTTTCTCAGAGGTGAATTTAAGACGTCATAATTCGTCGATAGTGTCACTGCAATTAAGTCACTGCACTATTCTTCGACTTGATGTTGTCATGAGGTCACTAACTTTACACATGTTATGTGTTATCAATTGCTAATATTGAGTCAAGATAACTAACAATATCCAAATTAGTGGGTTTTGAAACATTTTATTTGGCAAGTGGGCTTCGACTGATAGAAATTTTTTGTTCAGTTTTTGTGCTCATGCTATTAATGCTATACCTAATACTCCTGAACTAAAAAAACGTAAATGGATAAAAACCTCTGCCAACATAACATTATATGTCCTTCACGTATAATGCATCAACTGTACACTGGCTTACTACAACAAGATTGTCGACAAGCGCAATCATGTATCTGTATATTTCTTACAATTTCAATTAACTAGAGGCTTTCGTCTTCCTCTAATAATAATTTCGAGGTGTTAACCACGCATTATGAGTTGTTATAATAAATATTTTATAAAGAGTCAACATAAAATTTTGGATTTATGAAAGTCTTGGCTCATAGGTGATAAGCAGAAGGTTATGGAACTGCAGGTTGTGAGCTGGGCCCTATCTCAGTGAAGCTAGTGTACTTGCTTAAAAATTCTTTTCACGGGTCAAATTTCAACTTTGTAACCAGCAAGGAAATGAAATGTTTTTGTCAAACAAGTAACAATAATTTCTCACTTGTCAAAATGTGGTTTTGACAGTTACCAAGGGCAGAAGAGTGCATACATTGTATTATCTTCTATCACAGACGTATTAAGCATATCAGAGGGGCAAGAAAAATAGGTACATATAACCCCACCCACATTTTTTAGCAAATGCCATGCCCTTTGACGGGCTAACAGAATTTAATCTGCAGCATAGTCAGCCAGAGAAGAAAATTTGAATACTTAGGATTTTCAAGAGTTTCTTTTTTAAGAGATGATTTTTTTTTATTTTTTACAAAAATATCATATGGATATAAAGATAAGTATAGCATCACGTCAACAAAAGTAATTGTAATCAACCTAATACTTCAACGATCATATTGCATAATTACGAAAAGTAAACATCTTTATCCGGCACTTGGAAGGTCTTATGTACTGTTTATTATAAAGAGAACCTTATTTCTTAGAGGTGTAGGTGCATTGCCCCGGGTGATGGCAACTGCCATTATTTTCATATGGTTCTTTGGATAAATTACTTGCTCGCTCCTGCTCAATAATATAACTATATATTACTCAGACTTCTAGTGACTATCCACAATTCATGAAGTTAGCTATTGTGAAGTTTTGCTCTTCAAGGGTAACAGTGCCTTAGGTTAACCATAAAATAATTGAAGGCAAGGAGTACAAGTTCAAACAGACTTTCTTAGATGGTAATGACCCATGGTTATGAACTTGAAGACAATCATCGAAATATCTAACTTGTTAGTGATTACTGCTTTGTTAGGGGAGAATATGACGAAGTAGAGTCGATTTTTCTTTCAAGATGATCAATTTGAATTATTTCGCTTCACTTTACTTCTCTATTTTCTTCTCTATTATTTCTTTACTTATCTATTTTCCGGTCAATCTGGCGTCCCTTTCATTTCTATTCAGCTAAATGTGACTCCATCAGTGTCAAAAGATATTAAAAATACACGTGTTGTGACTCTTCCTTTTTGACCAGAAGTACGACGTTATCGTATGCACGAATCTGTTCCATTAATTCTGAGATACAAAAAGTAAGCCGTCGCGGGTTTTTGATATTTACTAGGCGTATCAAACTAAATCCGTAGTCATGAGTTTATTTATTTCACCGCGGGTCCAAGTGAAACCTCTTGTGAATGTAAATATAGTTAAATCTCTGGGCAGGTCATTGAAAAATATTTTCTTGTAGTTTATGACACTTAAATTAAATTTCGCAGTTGTTCAGTATCCGTGACTGAGAGGGACCGGGCAGAGATTCTGTAGGTACTGAGTGCAAGAAGTGTATTTTACATTGTTGATGTCCTTTCACACGATCATAGCTAAGTATGTCGAATTAACTGATTACACTTTTGCAATATCCAATACCTTAAGTCCATGATTGACAGCTTCGTTGATAATTATAATCGTCTCAATGATAACAGATCAAAAGATTTATAGAACTGATAACATTTCATGGTATTTCTTTCATATATCTAGATATCTTTCTTTAAGTGCATGTCAGTGCACTTTATCTGAAACTGTCTAACACTTAAAGAAGAACCAACAATGATAAATACACTGAAATAGATAAGCACTCAGAGAGTGTAAATCTCGGCCAAACATGATGTGATGCCAACCAAATATATTGTAGTCTCATATTGTTAATTTATATACGTACTCCTCCTTTTGGGAGCATATCCTGCAATTTTACCCGTAGTGCCTTGACCATTTTTTCTAAAGATATATGCACAAACTACGAAAATTTACCCTATCCCCCAATGTTAAAGAATCTCTTTAAAAATTCCTCGATTCGGACGGTGATCCGGATCACCCCCAAATTTTAATTTTTTTTCCTTATCCCTGGTCGGACACTTCCTTGACATTTCTTCGAAACCAATCCATGTCTTTGAATATCTTGCTAACCCGTAGAAGTCACAGTCTACATTTGCCTACATCGGCAATGACAACAACATTATCTTGCTAATAAAGAGACAGACAGACAGACAGACAGACAGATAGACAAACAAACAAACAAACAAACCTTGGCTAAAACATAATCTTCTGGCGGAGGCAATACAAGTGGATGCGACAAACACGCAGCCCCGGGGCTTGAGCAGGATTCGAATCCATTGTGTCTTAATTCGCCTCCGTTGCTTTGATTAAAGAAATCCTGTCTACCCGACTTTTTAAGCTTTGTTACTTTAAAAGGAGTGGTAATGTTAGGGTTCCTTCGTCTGGAGACATCACTTTAAAGGAAACCAATACCATCATGAAATTGTCTGCTCACAGAAGGCGTGGGTAAACATGCAGTTAAGTAGAAAATTAGCACTCTTACGTCAGTAGCTTGATAGTAAGTGGTAGAAGGTCTACACAAAAACAGGAATTCTTGCGTGCAGTCAAAGGTGAGTCCTAGACGAGCCCTTGATGAATCCGTCTCAATTCAGTCCTCTTGGTTTGCAATTTGCAAAGCACAACAAGAATTCAAAATCAGCCAAATTTTCCCTTAGATTCCTGGTCTTATCCTGACGATGCCTGTCCGTATAGGCAGACTTTCTAATTACACAATGCAACACATTTTTTATGCAGATTAACTTTGCAATTAATGTCCAAACTTTATACTCTCTGTATAGAGCTGCATGGTTCGCGGTCTGTTAAATAAAATGACGATGGCTGGAGGCTATAAATTCAAATCTCCGACACCAAACAACAAACTTATTAGCGAGAGAAGGTAACTTGCAGAAAAAGCTCCCTTACTAGTACATTAACTAAGCATGACATGGGATTCAGCTACATTCACTAGCGATTCTGTTGAAAATCTAGATAAAACTATGCCCCCGACATCGCGGTACATGTTAGAAGGTATGGGATGGTTTCAATCTCCTAAGAGATCGCAAGGAAAGGATATTATTGGCCTTTTTGGAAACAGATGTTCGTTGGCTTGCCTCTCCTACGCTCCTGTGTAGTTACGTCCTCATACTAGGGCAATTGGTGACCCAGAAGCGATTATCAATCACCTTATTCAATTCCAATTTTCCACAGTATGATGCCCTTTTCAGTATGAACTTTTTGATTAGAGTCATCTCATCAGGGGGGGAAACAAACGCGTAACCTTCCGCTTTCCGTGCTCTGACCTGAACTGCTGAGACGTTGTTAACTAGAAGTGAATAACCTGATAGCAATTTCTGCTGTTGGCATTACGTTTCAAATGTTGCCTTATGCTCTCAAATAAGTTAATCTAATTATCGTACTTCTGTTCAAAAGCATGAAATATTGAATAAAGAAGTCGATATAGATCACAGAAAAAAGAAAAATGCATCAGTGTAATTGATTTTTCAAATTTTACTACCACTTAAAGAACTCGTGATGAAATATTCACAACTTACATTTACGTTTTCTTAAAAAAACTCAAAAAGCCTTTAGGCAGCGTTTTTTAATGAGATGTAGAGTATTCCTTGAAAACCTTTACGAACAGTCTTTATGTATAATACAGAGCCAAAACAGCCAAAAACTGCTTTCAGGGCTGATGCAGAAACGCGTGATATATTTAGCCATAGCAGTGGATGTTTAAGAAAGCGGGCAGTGCCCCTGTAATGTGGCAGTTTCTGTTTGATCTGACTAATGTAATGTATTTCAATTAGATTAGAAAATGCCAACAAAAGCTTCAATGCCTATGGGGTTTTAGAGTCTATCCAAGTGTAAATTAGTTTTTCATGCGAAACCTTTGGATGATGATTAAATGTGCCAATTGCTTCGATCAGTTGCAAGCATCTTCTCCTTTTAACTGCAGAACGTCGAGCCAAGAATAATATTTCAAAAGAATACTGTAAAATGTGGAAAATGAATAGCAGTTTTAAATACAAAACTTTTATGTTAACATAAGCATTATTATAACTTCAAAGGTTCTAAGTTCAAAAGCATAAATCTCTCCAGAAAGTGAAGAATTAATCATTATGGTGCAAATTCCAAAGTTTGGGATTCGTTAACAATGTTTTAAGAAAAGTAATTTATTACATATATCAGATTATTTTAAATTTGTTAATTTACGTACCTGGTACAGACACATTCTTGGCATTAGAAGTGAAAATCATATGAAACGAAGATATTTTAAACCAAATCAACAGACAGTTACTCATTAAACCCGTGTATGTGAGGCATTTCCAAGTCCTGGGAAATTTGCTACAGACAAAAGCAAGCCTGTATCAAGATCTGCTCTTTATTAACCTGCCCATGTCAAGAACTGAAGAGGTCGCCCAAGAACAAGCTACATCAAGCACATAGAGAAGAGCATAAACAAAGTGAGGAGCTGAGGGAATTTACACAGGATCCAGAAAAATGGAGGAGATGCAATGTTGCCCTCGGAAGGAATAATATTTACTATGCAGCTAGCCCTGAAAAAATACTTAATACATGTCAAAAAACTTCTGCAAAACCGCGGGGAATTTCTAGAGTTATTGACAGTTACTTAATACTGTGACCTAGTTGGCCTCCGACTGGATGGCTGATCAGGTACGCCAGAAGTATGATACTTTGTGGTCGAGTAGCACTCAAAATGAAATTCGCAATCTCGCTTACTGGGGATGAATATCGCTTTGCAAGCGCGAGATGGCTGTTCTCTAGGAGGAATTGACGCTTGGCGTACAGTGGCTGGAACATGTTGTTTGATCCTGTTCAACTCTGAAGAGTGTCAAACGAAAAAAGCTTTTAAGTATGATTTCAGCCGATAATGTCGCAAATTTTCAAGGCGACTTTCAAGTTTTGTACCACGAAAAGGTTGTTCAAGAAAAAATACTAGTATTATTTTGTGACGTATAACTTTGTCTGTTTACCTTTATTATATTCAGGGGCACCGAGAGCTAGGCCTCGGGGCAGCTAATAGAAACGAGCCCCCCTTTTAAACTTTTTTAATTTTCAAACAAGATATTGGGCCTAAGCGGAATTACATCAAGTGTGCTAAAGCTAAAGAAAGCAATCAGTAGGTAATTACAACATAACTTTAAGTCTTCACTTTGATATCATTACAAAATATAACACAATAAAACAGCTTCAATTTCTCACGAGCCCCCGACATGGCCCGGGTCCCGGGGCAGTTGCCCGGACTACCTGCTTTTCGGCGGCACCGATATATTTGAGGTTGCAGCCTGGAAGATCAATTAAGGAGAACTTGAAACATTCAAAACTCCTGAAATTAGGACGTTATAGTACATAATGGAAGTAAAAAAAAAACAATTGACGACTTTTACTTAAAAATGTAGAAAGTGGCAAAGTCGATTTACTAGAACGTGATTTTAAAAAAGTTGGATTTTTGGTGGCCATGTTAATGCAACAATGGCGACTACAAAAAAGTCTGGTGGATTGGAAACCTCGAAACTCTAGAAAAAAATCTAAGAACAGAAATGCTGGACTTGTGTCATGAGAGTGGCTCAATCGAAACAAAAAACAAAAAATTAGGAAAAACAGTTCTCTTGTTCCCACCAGCTTAAGTTAAAGGTGGCATTTTTAAATCAGTATATGAAATAAATAGTACACATTAGCACAAAGCGTCGATGGCTATAATTATATTAGTTTTGAAGAAATAACATCATATGGCGTATGGCTAATAAGAGGCAAATACAAAATTATCGTGTGGATTCATTTCTGTCTTCATTTTCTTATAATACGCACTTTGTTTTCGCGATGTTGGAAGAAAGGAAAAGTCTTACGGAACTTGGGAAGGCTAACATAGAAATAGTGACAACCGATTTTGTGTAACAGCTTGCTCAAAACAATGAAATGAAATCTGTTCCATAAGTGCAATGCAGGGATGTTTTGATATGAATTAAAAACTTCGAATTTCACATCTAATTTTCCACTAAGACCGGGAATCTAACCGTTTGTCGTGTCATATGTAGGTCTGCGTGACCTCCAGGTCAAAGCTGTCAGTTGCTGGTCTTAATTATATATTTCTAACATGTTTTCATACAGCTACAAGTATAAAACCTTGATTGGAAATGAAAATTTAAGTTGCATCATCTTAAAACTACAAAATTGTATGTATATGTTTCACTGGAAAATTTATATCTGGAGTATAGCTCAATGTTTAGTTATTTCATTTGAAAAAAAGGATAAATTTGGTTTTGGTCTGCCTTACGTACAACACTGAAAATTCTAAGGTCGTGAACAGAGGGATTATTTTGCCGGACTTAAACCTAATGATCGTGCCATGCGACTCATCTTCACACTAGTGAATATCTGAGCGCGCAATCTAACAGATAAGTATGTATTCCATTAATCTGGATATCTATTCCATTAATCTGGATATTTATTCGATTATCAAATATGAAAAATCCTTTTACTTAGACTATTACTCCTTGTGTATCACTTTATGTTTTGTCCCGAATCAGTATTAAGTGACATATTTGATAACGAATTCATATCTTTTACTTGTAGAACACTGCTCCCAACAGCATTCTGAACCGACGTAGGATCCAATAATCAATAATGTAAGCCTTCAAGGAAGGCCTTTTTACATCACGTTTCAGTTAATCAGATCACCTATAACGTTTTCTATCTGATACGTGTCACACAGATTCTTCAAAGTGTCGTAATTTACTCCAATCCTCAAGTGGGAAGGTGAGAAAGAAAATTGACTTACCTAAAGGAAACGATCGAATGATTGAGCATAGAAAAAAAATATCATTATATCACTTCTATTTTGCCCCTTATTAACTTTCTAAAGCAAATAAAACTTTACTGTTAAGAAACTATTTATTGTTGAAATTGCCTACTCTTCATTAGTACTCATATTTAGAGCCAGGTCCCTTACGCTGAACGTCAATATCAGTAGTAATTTGATGGACAATGGTTGTCGGAGGTGGTAATGTAGACACCCGAAGGGCACGGGAGCTGTCAAAAAACTAGCCACGGGCAAAGTAATGTGTACCATGCAACGCATCCAGCTGGGAACCCAAGTAATAATTACAAACGAGTAGTTGCCATATCAATGTTGGTCATATCTATTCCCAGTTACAAGAATGTTTTTCAACCAACTCTTACAGTACGATGTCAGTGCTGTTCAACCTACCTCCTTCATTGATCAAAGTTGTGAATGTACGGGAGCTCCCAAAACTTGAAGATGATCTAATCACGTGCAGAGATAATTTGAACTGAAAGTGTTGTACTCTCTAACAGGAGCGTATCTATATTGTTGCACATATTGGGTGTGGAGCAGTCAGATTTGCCATAATACAATCACCCTTGTGTTTTTCAATTAACAAGATTTTAATAGCTGTGTTGTCTAACATAATTTCTTACTGCCTGTAATACGACAGGCGATGACCACTTGTTTGTACTTTTACCACATGTATATCAAGGAGTAATGCTTGTGCAACCGCAAAACTCTTTTCCCTGACGTTTGCACAAAACAATGTTTTTCCCCAAGCTGGTCAATATGAATTGGTTTTAGCAATTGTAGTCATTTGGGAATTAATTGTACGCAAAATTTGAGCTACAAATAACCGCGATCAGGCAACAGTCAAATATTAGTAGATGTGAGCATTGTCCACATTTATTGCTTGAAAACAAGACAACAATAGTGCAACTTCAACCTAAATTTTTCATTTGATGGATATATATTTTTTGAAAAGTTTCATGCCTCCTGACCTTGAATAAGCAATGATACGTTTGTTGATAAGAGATAAGCTCTTTTCAAAACATTGTGATAATACATTAATTATCAAAAGCTTTTCAGTGTATTTTTCATGCAAAATACATTGTCAGACGCATCATTATGAAGTTGCAATGAGCAATGCAATTCTTGAACCATTTTGTACATTTTGTTGCATTTAACTTTTGCTGACTTTTTAATTTTGTTCTTTATTGCTCATTTTCCTTTGTCTGTGACAAATTTCATATCATCGTCTGCTATACGTTCAGTATAGGAAGGAGACCAAACTCACGACTTTCTTCTTTTCGTCCAGATGCTCTGACAACTGAGCTACCCAAAACGTTGTTTTACAGAGGTGAAATTAGGCCATCATGATGAGACGATCGCGGTACTACCTATTCCATATTTCAGTATATAAAGGGAAAATGAAAATGGTCATGTTATTTTCTTCTACATGACTTAAAAGCTTCTGTTACTATTTATGTTACAGGGCGTTTCCGTGACGTCTGAAGAGAGTTGCACTAAAAAATGTCTGTTTGTGTAACAGTCACTTTTTCCCTCCATGCGCCCCTGTCTAAATACATAAATATGGAGAATCTGCCAGATTCGTTATTGCACTGCAATAGTACAACGGTGATGTTTTTCATAATCTGGTTGTACTTCTTCAGATTGCATGTCTCATTTCAAGCTGTGAAGCAAAGGGGTTGTTTTCTGCTGTGACGCGGCATAAAACTGTTCTTCAAGCAACAATGAGCGAGGGACGTCTCACAGCTCTTGTTCACATGGACACATATTAACACATTCCTATTAAAACTGATGAGGTGATCGGAAAGTTTACAAAGAAACATCTACAGCGATTAATAGTTCCAATGTCCAGTAATTAATGGATGACACATGAAATTGAATTTTAATAAATTGCCTCTCATTTATAGATTTGATTGTTTGCTTTCTTTTAAGTCACGTTTGGGTAAATTGTCTAATAATACAATGATAAAAATTGCCAATATTCATCTTTCTACCCCTTCTAAAGGGACGAGCGGGGTATGCTTCTTACAGAGGAAGGTTTTTCAATCTTGTCTGTGAAATTCTACTGCAAGTGATGCTAAATAGTTGTACCATGTTTTATGTGAATGTACTTATTTGTCCATGAATTTTAATAAGAAAACAGTAGGCTAGCCAAGTAGCTACTTTAGAAACTTTGGCTAAAACTGGTTTACGTCAAAATGACTGACAAACTTTAAAAACTGTGTACAAAACATACACAGGGACCCGGAGTATTTTGTATTATACCTCTTTAGTCCTACCCACATCCTACCTTGTATATACCATGCACAGTTTCTTTGGTTGCTGCCATCTTAGCTTCATAGCCGTCATAATCATGATAATTGAAGTTTCCAAAAAAATTTTGGAAAGGGAAATAACCTTAGGCTTCATCCCGAATTCTTATTATGTGACATAATTGATAATGAATTCATAATTTTTACTTTCAGAAAACTGCTACTATCAGTACCCTCAGATACACAAGCTTATGTATGAGCCAATCAGCATGTTCTTGCAAGCAAAGGAAGTTATCTTCGTTTTCTTTTTGTTTTATAATCAGGTTAATTAGCGTATACTCATCATGTGTGGCTCTGCTAATGAGAGTAGCGATTCAGGGACTAAGCGTACAGTTCTAAAGCTTCCATTTGAATTTCTCTTAGGCTGCAAGTTACATTCAAAGTTGGCTCTGCAACTACTATTCAAAATTGCCTAGATGAAGAACTCTGTAATGCGAATGTTTTAAAAAACAATACGTATATTCTTCATTATGAAACACTTTTATCCTCCAACTAGATCTCTGCTATATATTTGCACCAATGTACGTTCTGTGTAAAGAGTATTCTAAATAAAACATGGAGTAGTAACGTACTAACCGCTAAAGGTTATCAAATTGATCTAACTACTACCTAGTCTACTCCACTTTGTGTGTACACAAGAGCGTGTGGAGTGTTGAGGGATTAGGGGTTTTTTATCAAATGCTTGCCCCTCCCTCTCCCTAGCAAAATATCCTGGATCCAATCCTTCTTACTTACCGTAAAATATCATCTTCAATATCGCATTTTCACCTCTAGGTACTTAATGTGTGGTCATCATTTACAATCATTGAAAACTGTCTTCATTGCAGGAGATTGAAGATGATTTAGTTGGCATCAATGGTTTCCTCTTTTGGTTTTTTTATTCAGGTGTGTTTTTGTTATCGTCTAATATTTACCTTATCATTTCTTCTAATATTTATCAAACAAACCATACCATCAAGTAATGCCAAGGTAATTTACCTGGTTCATTTTTTCCATCCCTTCTGCTTCGATCTCAACTCAATCATTTCGGCTCTTGGCTGTTACAGTTCCTGATAGGACAATAAACCAACGAGCTTCTCTTCAGAACTCGTACTAATCCAACGGGTGTTACATCAGCTTATGCACGATTCAAAGCTACTTCCTCTAACTGATAATACAAATTGATTTTGTCGCGTTAGGCAATAAGCTATGGTAAACAAAAAGGCTTTTCAAATTGAGCGAGCTAATATTTTGAACATATTAATCTACAAATAAATGAATGGCGTATAATAACTATGGTGTTTTTTGTGTTTTATTTGTCACATACTCATTACTGAGCGTAGTTGATTCCCATGCCAGGGTTAGGGAATTTACTAGGAAGTGAGCTACTCTTCCTATAAATTGGCATCAGAAGGCATCTGCTATACAATAAGTCCTTTAAATTGACAGTGGAAGACATCTGCTATACTACAATTGCTTTAAATTGGCAGCAGAAGATATCTGCTATACTGCAGTTCCTTTAAATTGGCAGCAGAAGATATCTTCTCTACAACAATTCCTTTATATTGGCAGCAGAAAGTATCTGCTATACTACAATTCCTTTAAATTGGCAGCAGAAGGTATCTGCTATGCTACAATTGCTTTAAATTGGCAGCAAAAAGTATCTTCTATAATACAATTTCTTTAAATTGGCAGCAGAAGATATCTGCTATAATACAATTCCTTGACATTGGCAGCAGAAGATATCTGCTATACTGCACTTCCTTTTTTGGCAGTTGAGGAATACAGCATAAAAGCATCTCATTCAAGTTGTTTGTACAGGGAAAGCATGAAATGTGTAGTCGATTCTTGTTCTGATCTCAGCTGATAGAACAATAGATCCGAATGACTTTTCATAATAGAAGAACAAAGCTTTCCTTGGATATATCTGAAAAACGCTTATGTGAAGTGGAGAGACGTTTAATGTAATATCTACAATAAAGATGCCATTCACGAGAGAACTACGCACTTCAGTTGACAAACAATTGTGCAGCAGATCAAATAAAACAGACTTGAATCTTGATATCCGAAGGAAATTGTCGTCATTTCCTGTCTTCCCTCTCTTACTGTTTTTTATACCAGGGAACATTTCGATAGTTTATTTGAGACTGCATTTGTCTAGGATGGTATTTACGTCTCCTATACAGACTCACGAGAAACGAGCTCTATAATGCGTGTCCATATCGTATTAGCAAACAATAGATTATCTATTTGCCTGTCAGTGTATAGATCCTCACCATGAATAAGCCTCGAAGCAATTTGATTTCAAAGACGAACAGCATTGGTTAAGTCCGAGATTGGCCCCTCATCCCTGTTGGTCATCTTTCTTTGTTGGTTATGCCTCTTCCACGTGGGTTACTTGCCACATGGGATGAAATAGCATTAAAACTCAGACTTCTGAATGATTAGCTCCATTTTAAAAGTGGATCACCATTTTAAGGAAGTAAATATCACCACTTAAGAAAATGGACACTCACCATTTCATGAGCTAGAGGCTCCATTTTAAAATTGAAGCACCGTTTTAGAACATGTGGTCACAGTTTTTTAAAAAACCAAAGCACCATTTTATAACTTCAGTGCACGTTTTTAAGAAAGGAGGGGTCATCATTTAACAAAAAGCAATGAGCTGAATTTTGGTGGTAATGACACCCCATACTAATAATGTTACTTGGTAATTGAAGATGAATATGAATGTAATCACCATTCACAATGGTACACAATGGTGTAGTGAAAATACTGTACACCTAGTCTTCAATCACCTTGCACAATACAAAAATAAACAAGCCAGTGTGCAGTTCATGTAGGTTACGCCAAATGTTCGGCATGGACTATGCCTTTTCGTACCGGCATAAGATTTCTTGCTTTTCGTACCTTCTCTGTTTTGTCTGTGACCAAAATGCTGGTATCCCACAGGCTGCAGCCGATGGAACAAATAAATAAAAATGTTCACACCCAATTAGGTTGCACCAGGGGCGGATCTAGACCTTCACTACATTGTCATTGGCGAAGGTCAGTGAGTAGGTTTGCTCAAGAGCCTAATTTGCCGAAATCACGAAAACCTCAGATAACATTCTGACATTACATTCTGTCTTGCGTCATTAGTTTAATTCTTAAATTTGCTTTATCTTGTTCTTAAGGTGCTTAAATGCACTCAAACAAAACACCTTCTTCTCCAAATCCATTACACTTGCTTATGTTTCTAATGTCGTTTACCTGTGAGGTATCACCAAAATTCATCGAGGAAATGCCCTCGTCACTAAACCGCTTAGAGAACCAATAAGATTTTGTGCGAATGTTCAATAAATTGATCATAAATTAGGCCTGGGGTGCCAAAAATGGTCATAATCATACCTTGATTTCAGTTCTCAGCACAAGACCACCCTGTCGACTTCTACATGGAATTAATGGTTGCCTTGTAAGCACAAAACACATTCTACCTGTAGAGTATCATCATCATGTTCCATCAACATAAGAATGTTTTCTGCGAAGCTCACGATTTCTACAAACGATATTTGTCTCAGTACATTTGTTGATGTTGACTAAGTAACTACGTAAAGTGTATACATCACTAAACAGGAACCAAATAGATTTCAGCCAATGAAACAAATGAAAATGTTGCCACCCAGTTAGGTTGCACTCTCCGCATGTGTTCGTTTTTTGATTCAAACGAAGTTTCCCAAAATTCAAACTTCTGCAACCTATGCTTTGATCAAGTCTTTACCAAAATGAGGCAAAGCATTTTCTATGACCTTAACGTGAAGGCAAAATTTGGTTAAATAAATCTGCGGCGTGAGTTTTATATGGAGTGCACCTAGGTAAACAAATAATGTAAAAATTTCATCGCCTCGATGTTTTTAACACAAGATAGATTTTGAGTGTTCGGACGTTAAGTGCAACAGAACATTTTATTTGAGGTAACCTTCAACTTTACCCAAAATTTTTATGGCTGTTCTAGACTAATAAATTTATCAAATTAAAAGCTGGATGCAAAAGCGGTTTAAAGGTACCAAACACATTATTTGCGGCAAATTGTATTTACCTTCTGTATTATAAAATAGGTTTAGATGTTTATATAATTATCAATCCATGACACATGTAAATATTTTCACGTCTGTAGCTTAATTGACTATGCGTGCAGTATCTCACGTCTAACTCGCTTCTATCTACTTCTGTGTTACAAATATAGCTCTCGGAATAAACTAATTAAGGAGGGTAAAGGATTTGCACTGCCAATAGACCTTTTCGGTTCTCCTTAACAACCGCGCATAGCAACAAGTTGAAGGGGCAAACAAAGCCGATCGCGGCAT
>JANTCA010028981.1:0-36500 GCA_024741275.1 Chironex yamaguchii | reverse complement strand
TTCGTTTCCAAATAGAAGTAGGCTATTGTTTGCAAGGTACTAAGCTTGTAACCGGCTATAAGCCCATGGGGCTGTCACCAATATGGGTTCTTAATAATAGACCATATGACAATCTATGAAACAAATGTTAAGTGAACCAGCAATAAACTGTTGGAAACAAACAATTTGTTGAGCAGACATGGATTCATGTTGCATAATTAATAAAAGCGCGACATCGGACGAAGCATTGGACGAGAAAACTCCAAGAAAAAAGTACAAAGGAATGAAAGAACAAGAAAAAGAAGGTAAGATGATAACCACCAAAAGCAAACAATTGGAACAATAAGAGTGAAACCATCAATTCCTTCTGTGGACACAGGCTAGGTCTACGCTCCAAAACACCAAGATGAAATTTTGACCTTGTTACAGTATTCTGACGAATCTATGTGATCAGTTCTAGACGAAAAGCTTTTAAGATGTCAGTTTTTGACGTCAGATGTCAGACAATTGTTATTTTCACTTTATCGTCTTAGCCAAGAAATTTTTGTGCAGTTTATGCAGGCATTTATTTATTTATTTATCTATTTATTTATTTGTTTGTTTGTTTGTCTAGAATTTTCAGCTAATGTCTAAAATTGGTCTGCAAACAAGTGATCGGATTTTGGAAGTGATCCGGTTCATCGTCTGGGTTAAGGAATGTTTTAAAGGATTCTTTATCATACAAGGATGTTTTCATCCTATGTAAATGACAGTCCACAGCGGATTGTCTTGAGTTTTGGAAAATACAGGACATATTTCAAACGGATTCTACAAGATATCATATATTGATCCGGATCCTTACAAGAGTATAGATATTATGATCAAGAACAAGAAAAAATAGCATGATACTTTTGAATTTTGATCCCCACCAAAGATAATAATGATAATAATGTATAGAAAAACGCCAAGTATAGCAAATTTACTAAACAATTAGATCTGTACTTTGTATTTACCGAGCACACAGTTTCAAAATAGCCGCATGTTTAGCAAGCTAGATTAAGTATGTATAGAATATTGTTTACATATCGTCTTTTACATTTGTTTTAGACTGGTTAATATATTTCTTAATGATTTACATTTTAATATGAGCTAACTCTTTCATTTTAAAGTATATTTTTGGGCACCAAGTATTTACAATTATTACAGGCTTAAGAATAGCACTCCTGAGACCAGGATTCAACCACCAGGTGGTCATAATCGTAACTTCACTTCTGTTCTTAACACAAGACCACCTTGTCAACTGCTATATGGAACTAGTACAAACAGTGATCTATGGATGCCTTGTAGGCACAAAACATATGCCGATTGTTAAGGGTATACACTAATAGACAGGCACCAAATAACAGGGATAGACAATCGAGATTGAATGAGTAAAAGTCTTTTTATGTTTGTTATTGATCTATTTAACTGGAAAGGCATCAGATTGGCAGTCGTTAGACCAAGGTTCGACCCCTCGGTGGTCAAAATCATAACTTTACTTCTATTCACAACACAAGACCAAACTGTCAACTCTTATATGGAATTATCTACAATTGTTAACGAAATATGCGCATTTTGTTTCTAAAAAAACTTTTGAATTTAAATTTCCGTTTTGCAACAGTAACATTTAAGCTCTAAGCAACATGACATTTTGATTCGTTACCCATAGCAGCAGAAGCCTGTTTTCGAACGCTGTCATGAATTTCTTGATAATGTAAACACGTTGTCGTCTGCTTTGCTGTCTTTACTACTTTAACTGATGACGATATGCCTTCACAAGTGTCTTTCTGTCTGTTTGTTTGTTGGCAGTATTACGCAAAAATAACGGCCCGGAACTTACCGATCCAATCTTTACTGAATTTAGTCGATATGTAGAGCTTGGGTTTGAATAGAACGAAATAAATTTTGGTGGGAGTCAGTATCACTATCTGCATCCTGGAACCACAAATATTTCGAATGAAGTCAGTTCAATGTGACTTAAACAATAAGCATAAGGGGAAACCGCAATGTTTTAGTGGAGGTCTGTGCTCTACTGAGTACCATTCCATTTTGTAGATGCTACTATTCATCCTCTTTTCAAATTTTCCTATATAAAACAGAATAAATCACTTAAAATGTTATACAATATAAAACTATCAGTATCAGACTATAAATATTGTCTACAGCGGTAATAAGTAACTTCCAAATTAAATCGTTTAATTTACAGGTTTGAGGTCTCTTAGTTTGGATTCTTTCTCTGACAGCGGGCAAAAGATGACAATTTTTTCTATCATTGGACATGTAACCCACCAATTCTAAAAACAAATATCAGTTCATAACCGCAAAATCACTTAAAACGTAGCACCATGCTAAAGCAAAGTAATATGTTGTATGAAAGAAACACATTTACTTAGGATTTTACAAGATGGTTTGACTGTTTCCCTGTTCTTGCAAGGCTTGGAAGCCCATCCCTCATCAAAGCTGAACCGCTGTAACTTTGGTAGAGCTGTCAGACTTTGTTGTCCCGGGTTGTTATCCCGTGCGTTTTTTATCATCACTAAGAGATCATGATCTTCTCATAAGCAGTATTTGAACCTAAGGACATTTTTCATTGATATGAACAGTTTCAACCTAAATATATACATTAAAAGCTGCGTAGACGAGTAGTCAATTATTTCATGTTCCGCTCCGAGACGTCATGGCAAAAGTAATTTAAATACGAGTTAACAATGATTGCAGTATTGCCACGGAGAATAAAGTAGTTTAAGCTGTGGTCAGATTAGCGTGCCGATACTTTGGTCTCAATCGAGGTGAGGTAATACATTATAGTCATCTTAAGTTGTAGAGAAAAGTGAGGTTAATGTAAGTATCTTTTTCCCAAGTACCTTTACAATCTATCGCATTCAAAGACAAAATTCCTTCTCACACTATAGGGTCTAGTGCGGAACCTGTCTCTGTTTCTTTAACCATTAGACCACTCAGCTGTTCAAGGACAGTTAAAGCTACGGCAGGGGACTCGCCCACTGACAGCAATGTCTTTTAAACTTTTATTATCTTCCGCCCGAGTGCTCTCTACCTGGGAAGGTATTGTGTACTCTTTGGTAGTTCCCTGCCTTTGAACTGAACCCACAGCGTTTTGCATCCAAATCAAGCACTCTCCCACTAAGCTTCTGCTGTAATCTTGTACTCTGATTCTTAAAGAGATTAAATACCGTTCTAAATTTTTAAATCTCAAAAATCTGAAAATCCACGCACCAAATAAAGACCGGCCTGAGCTTCACCTGCGTTGTTATTCAAAACTAGCGACACAAATACCATAAAAGAGTGTTTCTAAAGAGTATCAGATACAGATGTTCCCTTTATAAGGTGGTTTGTGCTACGTATTCGCAGACCCAAGACTTTGGCCTTTAATCCTCTACTCAAACCGGAATACATTTTTAGATCCGTCTTTTCAAATTGTGTTCCAAAACATATTCCAGAATGGCGTCCATACTTGCAGTCAAAGAAAAAGGTATAAAATTGCCCTCACAATCATCCTCCCCGTTATTCACAATGGTATTGGGTCTTCAGAAAGTATAGAAAGTATTGTTTACTACATTTAATAAGATCAGCGTTGTTAGCAGGATTTCAAGGTTCCGAAAAAATTGGTGACAGTTAAATATGCAAGTAAGGATCTGTGCTGCTTTATATTTAAAGAACAACGACAACATTCTGATTTCGTCTAACTTTAAAGCGTTTGGGTAATAAATTAATGTAATTCGGATGTCTTGTTTCTTTTCTAGACCTATATGGTGATGACAAGATGGCTGTTTATGTCATTACACGTTAAAGACTTTAGTACAGAGGTGATCATAGATCAAGCTTTCATTAAAACTAAAATATGATCAAATCCGATCTACTGTTCTCTCCTTAAAACTGAGACATTAATCGTTTTATTATTTATTTCATGTTTTTTATTTTCTACAAGTAATATAAGCAAACAGTAGACAATTATCAAAACCTTTTCTTCGCACAGTTTAAAAATTTACCCAATCTCCTTGCTCCAAGTAAAGTTGCACTGGTTTAGAATCAAAGGAATGTGCCTGATATCCAAACGCTACAAGCAGGGCAAAGAAAAAGACATGATCATCTTCTCATTTGAATAAACCTTTGTTCTCTCTTCTCTATAAAGCACCAGCCAAGGTCTACCAATATATTCTCCTACTGTCGATAATTTAGACCTTCAGACCTGTTCATAACACGTGGTACCTTCTGGTGCTGCTTTCCATCGCTCTCCTTCTCTCATTCCAGCTCGTCTGTTCATCTAAGTAGAAGGTAGTCAATGACATCTGGCACTATGGCTAGGCTAACATTATTCTTAATCTTAGGAATAAATGGACTTTTTTTCATCGATGCAGCGAAAGAACAGGAAGAAAGTAAGACTTTAATCTATTGCTGTAAAACGTTAATTTATATACATTTTAAATCTAAAGAATATTGACGTGATTTTTGTGGACATAATTACATGACCCACAAAAGACGATGTGCCATTGTGATGAGATATTGTTAGTTATCACTTTGAAGAAGTGTGCTTATTTATTTAACATAGCTAGCAACATTCCAATAGATTGTCACATGGTATATTTCACCGTATTGCTGTGCAATTTATTGAATTTCTTTAGCTAATTTCTTAAAGCAGTCATCTCTTAACGAGCTACGATACGGTAAAAGCCTTTGCGATTAATAGTAGACAAAGGACTACAATTTTTGGGACAAGTCACAAAGGACAACATTGATAAAACATCCTTATAGGTACAACCAAAAGAAAACGAGACTTTAAGATCAGGAAATGCCCTCTCTGACAGGGAAGTTATAATCAGAGATTGTGAAAATGGTGGCGAACACAGTTTAGTGGAGATCCACGATTTTGAAAATCCTCGAAGAACATGCTACTTAAGTCATTTTTAAGATTTAGTGATATGGATAATGAAATCAATCATTCTTATGAAAACCTTTTAAAATGTTTCGTTCACATTAAATGACATTTGAAACACCTTGAAGCTCTTACCCATTGACCTAGTTTTTAAAAATGCAACTCATTGTGGATTGCAATAAATGTAACCCGTGCCTTTTCTAGCTCGCGGGGCATTACAAGGATAGTATAGTCCTTCCTGCCAAAACTTTGCTTGATTTTATTTCCTAGATAATTGGTGTTTTTTTAACTGGTAGCTAATGGTAGCTGAATATTATAGGATCAATCACACATACATGCTTTAAAATCGAGAAATACGTATATTCCCGAAAAGGTCAACTCTTGACTGGCAGGGCTATAAATAGGCATCATTGTCTCCTTCCATGTTAACTATTATGGCTATTTGGTCGCCCTTACTCGTTGAAACTAAGATATCCTTAGTAATCTATCTCATTTTATAAAGATTATCAATACTCTTGACATAATAAGGAACTTGATAAGACTGATATAAGGTGAAATCCATCCGTAGGCATCAGCAAAAGAAGTCATGAACAGCCATTTGACTTACCCCCGGATAGCGCGCTTGCTCATGTCCAAAAGCTCGATGTCCCCCAATCCTCTTTCTTTGATCTGAACAAAGTGACACATACCAAATAAGACACAGCTCTCATCTTTAAAAATTTGCTACCATCTTCATCCCTTGAGCAGCAAATCTATTCTCTCCATTCTTTCTTATTCTCTATACTTATTGTTTTTAACAATTCAATTTCAATTAAAAGAAAAGGTATTAAAGGACACAAAAGGTGCAGACTAAAGATAAATTTAGTTATTGCTGCTGACAGGCACTGAATGAGGGAAGTGTCATCTTCGTTGATTGCAACATTAAGACAAACCTAGTGATATTAACCACTCCTTACGTCAAAATGGTAAAGAATATTGTGGAGAAATGCCAGTAGAAATTTCAAGAGATTTGAAGAATACGAGCTTAGTAAAAATATCTGTTTCTTGTGGAGCAAGGTTACAAATGCATTATTTTGTTTATGAAACAATTCCCGTAACGTTACTTTCTGTATTCCCAATAAATTGTCGAGAAGTAAATGTAAGTACTAATCAATAGTGTGCTTGTGAAATTACATAGCTTTTGATAAGGTAGAAATTCATGCGTGCAATCAATCCTTTCTACCTGTCTACCTGTCAACCGGCCGTTGGCACCTAACCCAAGAATTGACAAACAGAACCAACAGTAATGTGAGGTGATATAGCCATGACAGTCGTGCAGAAGATCACGACTTCCGCTTGACTACTGTAGTTAGCATCGGTTCTGGAGAGAATCCTGTCTCTAAGGATACCACTGTGTGGTGAAATAAAGGCACAAAACGTTGATATTCTTGCAAATATGAAGAAATTTGGACTAACTCTTACCACTTCTCGCAAGAATTTACCAAAAGAACTAGGTGTAAGACTAAATAACCATAACAGTCGTGCAGAAAGTCACGATTCTTTGCGTCAACAGTAATTACATCGATGTTTCAATGGAGAGATTATTATTCCCTTTAAAGTTCTTTAAAGTTCCTAAGTCGTCTTTTTGTTTTTCTTGAGTCACATTTTTTTATCAATTTATCCTACCTCATTTTACAGATGATTTGTTCTAACAGATCTTCGAACGTGTTTCTAGAGACTGAAAAACCACTGTTGGTACTGAATTCAGAAGCATTAATTGAAATGTTTTATTGTATTATTAGTATGACAATATGCAAATGCCCCTGTAATTACCCAGTTGAAGAATTTTGGACTTCTTTGCTCCGATATATTTTTCGTCTATTTGCTGTCATTACTAGAAAACAATTCCAAGCATCTCTTTATAGACTACTTGAAAAAGTGTTAGTTAAATACTACATCATCGCAACAAAAAGGCTAATGAATAATAGTCACAAAATAAGGTAACTTTCAATTGGTAATCTTTGAGTCATACATTTTATACATCTGAGGAGACACTGCATTTATAATTCATAAATGAAGGAGTATATTATCCTATACTACATAAAATCCGTGTATAATTGTCATTACAAATATGTTTCAGAACGTTGGCAGAGGTTAATTTTCCAACAGTTTCAAATTACAAAATGCCAAGCAAGACCCAAAATGGCAAAGAATTGAAGCGTTTTGCATTAATTGAAGCAACCTGTAGTTATAGGGGCATTGGTACGTAATTTTGTCTAGTATTACTTATAAGAAAACCTTTGACATGAGAAGAAATTTGGTATTAAAATAATACTCGGTATCTATTGACGTCTCAAACTTCAAAAGATAGGACTAGCTGAGTTGACAACTTATATGAAGGAAAGTAGAGCTAAAACGAATTTCATACTAATACTTTGACAAATAATGTAACTAAGTGTAAATTTTTGCACCATACTCCTTACCAAGCGTAGCTGATTCCCATGGAAGGGTTGGGGAATTTACTAGGAAATGTGCAACCGTATTCAAACTTGCAACCGCTGGCTTGCAGGATCGCCATCTTATCCACGACATTACGGCCGTCCTCTGTGTACTTTAAAAGTAATCTATGAACTCCAAGTTGAAGAAAATTGTTCATTGCAATCCATCTTGGTTTTAAGATCACAATTTAGACAAAAATGACACATTTTGTCTTTACATCCGTAAACCTTAATGTTGTCATTGCTGCCCCTGTGTATTCCACATTTCTTTTATGTCCTTAAACTCCCCATTTGTAGCAGAAGTCAGCGGCAGCAACAGTAGTAATAGACGTAGAGTGGTAGACTACTACTGCTACAACTACTACTGCTGCTGCTACTACTACTACTAATGCTGCTGCTACTAGTACAATTACTACTACTAATACTACTACTACTATCACTACTACTACTACTACTACTACTACTACTGCTAATGCTGCTGCTACTACTACTACTACTACTACTGCTAATGCTAATGCTGCTATTACTACTACTACTACTACTACTACTACTACAATTACTACTACAATTACTACTACAATTACTACTACTACTATTACTACTACTACTACTATTACAACTACTACTATTACTACTACTACTACTATTACTACTACTACAATTACTACTACTACTACTACTACTACTACTACTACTACTACTACTACTACTACTACAACTACCACTAACACTACTACTTCTACTATTGCCGCTGATGCTGCAACTAACACTACTGCTACTGCTATATGTAGTACCGTCGTGTAAGATCAATCACCCTCTTTATTCTTAAATCACTTAGATTACCCGCCAATACCGCTTGATGCCAAGTTAAAATGGAAAAGATTGGAATTTGCTCAATTTGAGGCAAATACTTTGTAAGTAGTTTTTAAAAAGCTAATTTTTGTCGACCTAGCTGCAGGACATTATTAGGTCATGTCCTTAATCTTTTTTGAAACTCCAGTTTTTGGAGCTATTTCTCTCGATAATAGGAGAAGTATCTCTTGCAATACTTCACTGAAAGAGCGCATCAATTATGATTACTTCTTGTGTCGTACCTTGTATAATTCAACCATTCTTTGTATTGTCCTAAGCATGCTAAAAGACTATGTAAAAGTAACTGATATACAGCATTTGCAGAAAAACTTAAGAAATAATTTATTGCGTGGAATTAAAAGCCCTTTTCCGTCTAACTCTCTTATATGACATATTGTCTAATTCATCCAATATCGGCGTATAAGTTGAATCAAAGGTTTAGCATTATGGAATTTGTAATAAGAAAAATCACTTAGTAACTGTACTGTATATAGAATTAAATGTTGTGAAAACTACTTGTTGAATTTTATGATATTTTGAATAGTAAACATTGAAAATTACTTAAAATCTACTTTTATTTTTGTGTAAACGTTTACTAAAAATACGTCAGGAAATCTGTTAATTTTATAAAGCGATAGCTTTTCCTCTTCTAAGCCTAGGTTTGCGTCCGTTGACCTTCTTCTGTCAAGTGAGCAGGTAGTTGACAGAGCCTATTGGGTTATGTAGATTTTTACCAATGGCGTATTTAATATGTTTAAAACCTCGATCGAGGACAACTCCAAAGATATGTGCATGCATAATTTCCTCTCAGTACAATCTAAGTACTGAGTCTATGACCAAGTTTCCTGATTCTTAACATATGAGGTCTCAGAAAAACACGCAGTAATTGCCTATAGTTTAAATCATAAAACTCTCCTGGAGATTGCAAAACGTAACTATTTACCCATATCAGTAACATTCATATGAGGAATTAAATAAATGTGTACAGAAGTGATTAATTCAGAGTGATTCACTATCTGATAAACGGAGAAAAGTTCACCTTGTGGATGTGTGTCATCAATTTACACACAAAAAGCAAAAAAGGGAGTAGCAATGATTTACATCACTGGTTATGTGCAAGGTAGATATAAACTTGTGTTTTGCTATAAGCAAATAACAGCATACTTTCAAAATATCATTAACCCCTTGCCTTTACAGTGATAAGCCAGTTCTATTCTTTATGGGAAAGACATGGTGCCGAAAATGCCATCGTAAGTGAATTGCTTTATTCTTTAGACAATACTTATTCACCAATTATTGAAAGTTTATCGACAAAATAAGGAATGAACTGATCTCATATTACTGAGCTACATTATTATTTTTATTTTTGTGTTTATCATTATTGTTATTGTTGCTGCTGTTGTCCTTACATCATTTTCTTATTGAGTTAACATTTGTTGATTTTCCTGTCCCTAAAAAAGCCTAGAGAAAATAGCATGGAATTACAGAGTAATTATGATACAAATATATTTGTCATTCTTCAAGAAATTAAAATAAATGGCAGCAATAGTTATTATTATCATCATTATTGTAGGCTTATAATGTCACGCTTCATTTTCAACAGACATACTAAGTATCATTTAGAAATTAGCATTACATAACGTGAATACTGTTATTTTACAACTATTAGTGATTGTGATGACTTTGTTTGTGTGACTGTTTGTTGATGTCTACAGAATTGGTGCAGGATATGATGAACAACGAGGAGTTTGTGACCGAGAGCCAAAAGTTTGTGATGGCAAAGGCAGTAGTAAGTATCAACGTAGATTTAATCACTTCCGCACATACCCACTAACTGACTCACTACTTTTGTACTTACGCACTCACTCACTCATTCACTTGCTCACTTAATTACTCACTAACTCAATCAATCAACAAAGCAACCAATCATTGCACTAATTTACTTACTCGCACACTCACTCACTACCTCACTCACACAGTCATTCAGTCATTCACTCATTTATTTACTCGCTTCATCAATCACGTAAGCACTCTTCCCTCCTGGAAGTTTTGAATTTGTAAACAAGTACAATTTTTTCCAATTTTCGTAGTGTCTAATTTGAGTGAGATGCAGTGACATAGATATAAGAAAAACAATATTTCTCTCACTGTAGTATTTATAGACTGGAGTACATTAATTATGAGCACTTTCATTAATGTTATAGGATGATGAAGTTCCCGTGGGACCAAAATATGCACTTGATGGAAAGTACGTCCCAAAAATCGTTTTTGAAGGTATGATAACAATCATTTTTAAGATTTCTTCTTATCTACCAGTGATGGGATTTTGATCTCTCATTTTTCATGAGAAAGTCTGCTTTGAAGCAAATGCTGGAATAATTGCCATGCCATGTGTGACTTTACTTTTCTTCCGCCTGTCATTCTGTCTTTTCAAATGTCATCAGTTTATCTTTCTAACGTACAATCTGTCGTTTTGTACCATTAATTTCGCTCTCTGCCCTCTATATTGTTTTCCTCTCTGTATTTCATCCTGCCTTCCTTTTGTGCTTCCTTTGCCGTCCGAATTTTTTTATTTGTTATATTTGACTTTCTTCTTGCCTTGTTTTCCTTCCTGTTGCCTTGTTCCTTTTTAGTAATTGTACAAATTAAAACAAATTGCTATACAATTGATAAGATTAGTTCAGTAACTTTATAGGAACTCATGTAGTACGGCAATATCAATTCAAGTTTAATATAACTTATTATTTTGTTCTTGTTCAGATTCCAAAGGACACATTTTGAAAAAGTTTGTGAACGAAGACTCTACAAACAGCAGCCATAAATATTACTACAAAAATGCAGAAGAAGGTATCTGAAATTATTTTAAAGCTAATTATTTTGTTCAGTCTTCCTTTGTAATTCCGAATACCCAGACGACTATGAAAACATTTGTTTGGCTTTTTAATTGCGTAAAATATCTGCATTTACCGCATGTAAGCCACTAAATAACTCCACTAAATAACCCAATTCACGTAGTGCAGTCTGAGTGTTCTAAAGTTCTAAAGTGTAATCATGTTATTGCTATTTATTCTTAAATAATAGAGAATTGGGGGCTATACTGACATCTTATATGATGTGTCTAAAGGTGGAAGTCAAGGTCTTGGAAACGAACGTGGTGTCCTCAAACATCAAAGCTCTATATCAACTTATAACTGCAATATTTGCTAAACTTTTGCGCAACTTTGTATTTTTAGGCTCTGCAAAGAAACATAAAAGAGACCCTTTGATGTATATGTTATGTAGACAGCCTGAAAGGTTAATTATCATTAAGATAATTAAGATGACACGATAATGAAGGCAGAATGATTTCCTTCCTCAGTAGTTATTAGGAAAATGTCGGAGATACGTGGAGTGGTCTCCTTAGTTGCAATGTCTGTAAAAACAGAAATCTAAGCTGACCACACTTTAAAAACATTTCTCCGGTTTTTTGGATGAAACTACTGCACTTATTGTTGTGTCTTTTCAATTTTAGTCCTGAAGACAATGAGACTAGTTTTGGAGAGAGGAAGTATTGCTCAAGGTAAGCTAAACAATACCTCTTGTTGTGATACAAATTTAAGTGTTTGCCACAAAAATAATTCCACGATATCAGTTCTCATTATAAAGGATAATAACTAAATTAATGCTAGCAAAGACGACCTCTGGTAGCAAGACCTCTGGTAGCAAGACCTCTGGTAGCAAGTCATCAAACTCAGTATGGTCGTTTCATTTTGGCATCCGAGACTTTAAGAGGTACTTTAAATTCAACAACCCAGATTTCCACAAACATTTCTAATTTATCTCAGCAATCAAAAGTATATTTCCCTAAAACGTACAAAACTTGACTGATACATGACGTTAACTATCAAATTGCTATACTGTAATTGTAAAAATATATAGACAAAAGGAATCTGTAAAAAAGATGGCGGACCGTGAAGGTCAACCTTCGTATCGAAGACAGGACATAATGATGATCAAATATAGATAGATAAGCTTAAGTAAAATTTAATTTACACGTGGGTCAATTCATTGGATTTTGTGATACTATATATAACAATTCGTCTTCTTCTATAGGATTTGGTAATAAGTATGACTGGAAAGAATATAATGATGGACTTGAAATTGCTAAAGTAGAGTGAGTACCTTAATCTAATACCTATTATTCAATCAATCTTATCTGATCAATCTAGTATCATTTGCACACCAAAGTGCTGTGCATGTATTGTGAATGTTAGTTTTATATTCTACCTTATTCTGGAGAGGCAAGCAGAGAAAACAGTCCTCTATCACTTCAAGCAGCAAAACTCTGCTTGTTTGCTTTAACTCGTCCTATCAAATACTGTTAGATTCTTACAGAACTATCTCCATTTCTTGTTGACATTTCTTGATTTTTCTGTTTCAAATTCACAAAAAATGTAATGTTTAAGAAATCTTATTTTCCTATTATATGTCTCATTTATTACCGCTGTAATTATTGGATTGCCAACATTTTTAAAATAATGAAATATGTGTGTTCTCCTGCTATCCTTTATCGCCACATTTTCCACTGCCATTACTGTGAGATAGTTAAATAAGGGCCATGCGCAATTTTTGGAGACAAAATCATTTACAATGATCTATCTTTCGAGCAAGAACGGCGCTCTAATCCAAAGATCCGATTTGCTTTACAAAGTAGGTCTTGGCTCAACTAAAGTCAATTTTGATAAAGTTAATCTAATAATCGTTTGTTTTTTTGTTACCTTTGATAGAAACAAACCCGTGATGCTTGTCATCCATCAAGATTGGTGTGGAGCTTGCCAACGTAAGCATACTATAGTGGGAAATTCAAATCAAAAGACGCAAATCCCCATTATAACTTTACAAACTTGTGGCTAATTTCTATCTACCCTGACATCTAAATATTTCTCTTAAGGACAATTAAATGTCACGAGTCTAAGACCTCAATACTTTTATAGGCATAGAACATAGTCCAACCACCGGGTATAACATGTAAGTAATTACCTTTACCCAAAACAGTTAAACACGAAATCTTTCTTCTCTGCACTATCTTGACATTCGACCCTTGGCCTTTCTCTTCCTCTCAAAGTATCACGAACTGCAACTGAGAGGGTATCTTATTTCAGATGAGCAAAATTTGATGTCATTGTTCTCTTGGTTACGAATATGTAATAATATGCATCAATCAATCACATTAATGCAGAATATCTCATTGCACATGAAAGGTTATGCTTTTGTCAATGTGCAAAAGCTAGATATACATTTCATTTTAGTGCTTTGGAGGAGGTTTACACTCAGGAGCATAAATTAGTTTTTGAGGCACAAGAAATTAGTTGCCCAACTCCAATTGTTTAAATAGTCCTTAACTGTTCACGAAATCTCTTGCCCTTATCTCCTGTTATTTTATTCTTTTCTATATTTGTTCTTTGTTTTCTTTACTAAATCGTTAGTTCTTTTATTCTTTATTGGTCAATTATTAGAACTTCAGCGTTGTTGACCGTTCCGTAGTCTGAGGGATGCATGTGATAAGGATCAGACAAACATATTTATAGATGACACTATTTTTTGAATAAAATTTACAGTAATTAGTAATAGTAACAGTTGTGATAGTAGGAACGTTACCAATGAGATATAAAAGATGACTGTGAATATATTTAAACAAGATTGTAACTTCTCCCTTAGGTTTGAAGCCAAAGTTTGCCAATTCAACTCTGATCCAGGAACTTAGTCAAAACTTTGTCATGATCAACTCAGATGTAAGTGATAGAATTTTCATAAATATGAATATCGAACTGGAATGGGATCCTCGTATGTTGACATAAAATGTTGCTTTAATATTGTTAAATCGTTCGAGCTAGTCGTGATAATACATGACATAATGGCACAGTGTTTGACCTTGGCTTCCAAGCAAAAGACAGGAGCTTGTCTCTACGCGTATATGCCATGGTTCATTACGCTTTCCATGTCACCGAGGTAGGTAAATTGAGTCTTGGTGGAAAACAGGCTTCAAAAGTTGACCAAGAGGCAGGAATGACGTCCTCTCCCACCATGCATATGGTACTGCATGAGGTAACAAAAGAGCATTTAAATTGCCTGAAACGTCTATTAGGCATCTTATACTACAACATAGTTATAATGCAACGTTATGTCAAGTTTGTTCTCTCCCTAGAACAAACAGTAGCTTGCGATTGAAAGCAGAGCCATGAGTACCTCACAAGCATAAATACCTTACATGAATTCTATATGAGAGGGTTACACTGGTAGTCTAATTTTTATTCTGATATAAAGCTGTTTCATTTTGTAATAGCAACTATAAAAATACTAAGAACAGAAGGAGGTGGCAACAGACCTTGTACCCTGTCTGCTTGTAGCTATCGCGTGGAGTGACGTCATAATTGTTAGCATGCTTGGTTCTAGTACTCTGACTTATTGTTAGCTTAAAATCGTTTCCAAGTTTTAATAATTTTTAAGAAATTGATTTTGTTACTTAGGAGGATGAAGTCGCCAAAAGTAAAGAATATGACGTCGATGGAGAATATTACCCAAGGATTGTTTTCCTAGGTAACAAAGCGTGCTCTTAATGCTTTACTCTTCAAATTTCCATCAATGATCTGATTTAGAACTATATTTCTTACTTTTCAAATTTATGATACTATTTATAAATCCTTTGATAATGTGATTGAGTGCTCCTGCTAGCGTGCCTTTGGTGCTCAGATAACTCCCCCACTATGGTCTTTCTCATACACTTAAAGTAACAACACTTCTTTAGAATGCATAAATTAAGTTGTTGTTGGTAGCCTCAAAACTACATACATTTCGTTTCATACTTGTTTCATTAAATTTGATGCCATTTCTGTTCTTTAAATTCATCAGAGCCAACAGGAAAAATGATGCCTGATATGTGGAATATTGGAACAAAACACAAACATGTCAAATTCTATTACGGTGAAGAGGAAGAGAGTAAGTAAAATATATATTCATGTTACGCTTTACCCTGTTACCCATAGCCTTCTAGACGATTACATAAGAATCCCAAAATGTTTTGCTTTTCACTTGATTAATTCTTTACCTACTAAAAATTGATCTTGTCTTTGATTCTAATGTACATTTGTCGAACTAATTAATTTTTGACTTTCGTAATTTTATAATCTATATTCATGAAAGCTTTTCCCTGGATTTCCAGAAGGCTGCTACAATTTTATTTATGAGTTACATATGCACATGGCCTTTAAAATTCGTCTCATTGACGTTGTTTGTGATTGCTTTTCAGTCGTCGTACCATTGTTGATAAATCTTGTATATTTTAATTAGTATATGGAGATCCTGTGCCATATTACTACGATTATAGCTATTTCAGATACTTGATAATAAGTGATCTTTAAGCTACTTTTATAGCATGCATCTACCAACAACATCTCGTCGACGTTCCTTTTATCTAGTTGTTGCGTCAATGAGAAGGGTTATGGAACTCAGCGCAAAGTCCTTGGATAGAGGTAGGGCGGTTAGCTTCTCTCATTACATACAATGTAACATTGTTATTGAAAAGAGCCAGTGCTAATTAAAGTGACGCTTATAAAAGTGATGACGACACTCGCACTAATCAAAGTTTGATTATGTCTTGGGAACTTAAACGTGACAAGAAATCTGTTGCCTAATACTCCTAATCTGATTACCACAACAAACAAAGCGTCATGTTTGCGGTCGTCAGAAAATCGATCGACTATACCTAAATTCTGTCCCTTACATAAGAAGACCCTGTCTATATCTTTTGGGTCTCGTCACTACCTACATTTCTTAACGAGCGTACTACCTTTCGAAAATCCCAACCCCTAGGAGACTTTCATTTCTGTCTGACAGATGTACTAATACCGGTATCATTTATTAAATTTGCCTTGATTATTAACATTTTTTGTCTAAGAATAGATGTCTAGATCAAAGTGGAAAAGCCACTTTTGGGAGCAAATTTTGCGTCAAGTGAATATATTTGTTTGTTGTGTCGGCAGCCTAACGGAACTATGGAAACAGGAAATCGTGAACCAGACGACGGATGACGTCGAAGGCCTCCCTATTTATGTAACTTTCCAAAGTACCACAAAAAGATTGTTATTGCTTTCTATGCTTGTCAGTTACAAAGAAAACAATGTCATAATCTTGAAGTCTCAAAGTCAAATCTGAGTTCTCCACTTCTTTTGCGGAAGTTTTAAATATCTTCATCCAAGAAAAATAACACAACCTCTGTTATTCGAATTATTTCAGTTACTTTCTGTGTGAATAAAATATTTCTTCTTTTCTTATCAGGTTTTGGAAAACATATTCAGTGGGTCACATTTAACACTGCTCATGAACTAGCAAAGGAACAGTAAGTATCTAACCTAATTAAGACAAAAAAGTGATTGAATTAATCAAGGATATCTAACTAGGGTTACATACACTGCACTCTGGGTCTTGCTTATCATGTTACACCATCTTGTTTGGTTGGATTGACCAGTACAGACATGACAGTCCCATTTGTAGCAATTACTTGTGACTTCCGACGCTAGTCTGCTGATAACTGAAAACATCTTGTATAGAACTAGGATTTGAGGATCTTCGTGAAAAGCTGAGGATATCGTTTTCTTTAGGATGGATTTATCGAGCGTCCTCTTTATAATCTCTTTGTCAGTAGTCTTACTTCTCTTCCCTAACTTCTCCTTTTTCCCCCCTCCTTGCTACCATAACAAGGTGGATGCAGATCTATGGCGTAAGGATATTACTTACTCAAAACTCATACACCAGCACATTCAGAGAAACATATGTTAACGTTTTGTAACAAATATCCAGGGTCATGATACTAACATACTAATAATTGTTGCTACGTATAAAGATCATATGTGTATGGTTGGCGTGGTTGTAAAGTGGTCTTCAATGTCCTTCTGTAGTGGCACAAAAAGAAAGGACAATAATCTCATCGATATTATTTAGATCTCCTTACAACCTAAAAGCCTTGCAGACACACCCGATATCCGAAATTTAATTGCGCACATCCTTCATCCAACATTTCACGTAAGGATCATGTTGTAGAATGGAACCATCCGAAACAATTAAAGAATTCAGGAAGATGCCTTCCCTTAGTGGCTTTAAAAACAAAGCCTTGTAAAAAAGCATGGTAAATATATAGAGGAGAGAATATTTCCGTGTTTCCACTCAACTAGTTTTGTTTTTCGTCTTTAAGTATAAACCTGGTTTTGATTTAAACAGAAACACGTTTTGATTTACAAGTAAACGAGGACGAGCTTGATTAATGGCATTGATAGAAATTTCCCCGAAGTCCCTAATACCTGATCTGTTACGTTTTAGGAAAAAGCCAATGATGATGATTATTCACAAATCTTACTGCGGAGCTTGTAAAGGTAAATATAATTCTAAAGTTCAGGGTGGAGTTGTTTACGGTGACACTGGTTAAGTATACACAGTGCATATCCTTGAGCTTAGATGCTGTGTCGGTTGGCGCACATCAATCTTCAACTGCGTCACACAAATTGTAAATTGAGTCAACTAGTCATTGTTATCCAAGGAGCGAGCTACGACGTGATCATATCAAGATGGACCGTAAATAGAAAGGCAGACGCGCGTACATATGATCATGGTATGCACATTCTTTGATGGATTTAGCTAGAGAGCACCTCCGTTACCATGTGGTTGGTCTACGGGGAGAAGGTTTCCTACCTCCCTTTACACGTAACGTATGAAAAGCTCCTGCCAATAATGTAAGGGATGCTCTTAAGTATGCCTAATGTACCTGTTTCTGTGTATACCTGTCATCCCAAGGTCAGAGTCAAACTTACAAGTTCTGATTCCTGAGTAAATGAATGATCAAGCAAGTCAACAAAATTATTGGCAAGTGTTATGGGTCTTATACAAAAAAGTTAAGGACAAGACTCTGGAATTCACGTGTCTTACTGTTAATTAGTATTATGTTGCTGATGTGCAATGTACAATATAGTTTGTTCCGTAATGAAATAATTAAATTAATATAATTTAATAGTTAGAGGGAATAATTTAAGTGAACAACAGAACAAGGATCAAAACGATTTAAAGCATGATGGTAGAGTTTGCTAAGACCTCACATAAGATTTGATTGTATGAGAAGATGCAGCATGATAATTCATGCTATGATAGTATATTTACTAATGATCCATAAACCTTCTATTTTCTGAGTTCTTATTTTTTGCTTAGCACTGAAAGCAAGAATCAGAAAACATAAACGCTTTGGTGAAATGGCCAAGAACTTTATCATGGTCAATCTAGAGGTACGTTGAAGGAACAGCAAGTAAGAAAATAAGTAGACTGGTTCAGTAAGGTACACAAAAAGAACCAAGAATGTCTATAAGTAAAAATGAATCAGTTTAAACACCCGATAAAATCCTTTCAGTAATACATAAATTATCATTTTATTCTGTTACTATAAAATATGACTGTTACTGCATTTATAACTGTTCAATATATTTGCTTCGTCAAACTTACCATCCGCCATTTCTCCGTATAAGCTTTGTCTGTCAAGCGTTCCTCAAGAAGTCCTCCGCTGAATATAGTCAATCCAGGAGTACTCTTCAGGTCGATGGAAAGCTTCACTTTCCTAAAAATCACTTATCTTCAATTCTATGCAATTACGGAAAAGCGTCTAGGTTCATTTTCACTGCCATAATGGGTAATAAATTCCATTGTTTACACTACTGCGATTGTTGTTAATCCACTATTATTGACATGCATAAAATTTTAAATTTTTTTTCTGATAGGATGACGAAGAGCCTGATGATCCACAATATGATATTGATGGTGCATATGTACCAAGAATCTTTTTCGTTGGTATGTTCTGAGGATTTTAGCTTTTAACAAAAACACCCGATATTACAGAGAACATTGGCACTTCTGTGGCGCAAAACTGCATCTTTCTCGTCTTTGTTATTAATCTCGTCTTGGGTTTGTTTTACGTTTAACATAAATAATATAACTTTTACAGGGGATCCATTAGACGGCAGTACGTATGGGGACTTGGTGACAAAAAGTCCACACGTATGAAGATTTGAACCAGGACATTCGTCTTGACGACTGCCACTGTAGCTTTACCTTAAACAGCATTAACAGGCTCACCTCGTTAAATATATTGATTCTTAAATTAAATTTTGATGAAAATTGTGACAAATTCTGCATCACTATTTCTATAATTGTTACTTACATCAGAGTTTAACCGCACAATAGACAGTTCCTAAAATATACCATGACATTAAACTACATTTTGTCATTCACTTTTTTCTATTTTTATCTCAAGCTCTCCTTTGATTACTCAATCTTAAAGCCACGGTAAAATAAAAAAGATAATGAGGGCCCATTTGACGTAGCACTTGATAAAGAAAACTGACATTATGTTATATTCCCAGTTAGAAAAAGAAAAATGATTTAAAACCATTATCACTTTAACTGTATTTGTTTATGTCCATTGTAAAATATTATTCCGAATTTTGGGACATATGTAACAAATTTGATTAAAATATTTTTACGTTTACTGATTTGAATCTAATGATTGCTACTTTTTATTTAGACTCTCACGGAATTGTGGAACCTACACTTAAAAACGAAGAAGACGAATTTAAGAAGGTCAAATACGCATATGGAAAGATTGACACTCGTACGTTCTAATATTGCTTGCTAATTATTCCGATAAACGCCTGCTTGGTAACGTAGCTGATAAATCTGATTACTTATCTTTTATATAAATTGCTGTAGATCGCTGTTTAGTTCTTCTAGGCCCCACCATAGTCTGATTTAAGTTACAAAAGTATTTTGTTGCTAATTAAGGTGTAGTCTACCTCAAGTTTGTTATCCAGATTTATCAAGACGTAATCTTTTCTGATAACTGCCTTACTTTGAAATGTGTATTAAACTGTTTATCTGTCATCATTGTAAGTTAATATAGATATAAGAATAATTTGATACAACTGAATATATTCCAACATATTCCAACGTTAAAAGGCTTTTGTGGCAATCATTTCAACAGCTTCTGACTGATTAGTCAAATGCCTTCTTCTCACTGTCTGGGTTATATTGGCATACCAAACTGAGAACTGTGTGACTGATATTGGCTGTCTGGCTCAGTGCCAGTTCTGTCATAGAACTATTTATAGGGAAAGAGCTTTCCAGGAGTTACTATAAATAGATACGAGATCATATTCCGTAATGTTCTACAAGCCATATTGCAAAGTATAAAAAGGCCTAATTTCAGTAGGAAATCAGTCTTAAGTAGTTAACTGCTTTGTAAATAAGGTAGATTGTTGAGAAGATATTACCAAAAGGATTTTTACTAATTACCTTGGAATTCCTGATTGCTGACTTCGAGTCAAAGATAGAACAAATGCTTAAATAATTTTATTAGAAATTTTCTTTCTTTTTGACAGCAGTAATTGCAGAGTTAGCCTTTCCATAATATTCTGCTTTTTTACCAAAAAAATATCATTGGAGAATTTTTAACAAAAATAGCAGCTTTGTAAGGTATCAATCCGGTCATAGTAGGCCTCTTACACTTGAAATAGATGAAGTTTACTTTTCTTTGTTTAGTTGTAAACAAAATGCAACAAGCTCTTGATATGAATCTTGGTACTCGGGATCCACCGCAGAAGGAGGAACAAAAAGAAGAGGAAAAACAAGAAGAGACAGGTAATGATAGATCTCTAGTTTCATACATGATAAGGGTGTATTTTAAAAAAATGACAAGAGAGCACCAATTGTGTCACATTTAATAGTTTTGTAACATCCCACTGAAACCATCTTTACCAAGCTTTTTTAACTAGAAAACAAGACTGTATTACCCTTTATGCCCGTCAAAAGAACTACATAGTCTAATTTAGCAATAAAATTAGACTATTGCCTCGGAGCTCGAGAAATGAAGTTGAGGTCGTTGCTTTTTAAATACATTATATATCTTCAAATAGTCATTTATAATATGATAATTTAAATGCTCTGTTTGTTTATCTTTTATCAAATTTTGAGTTACGTCCCTGCTTTCTTCAGAGTCATATTTTTTTCTTAGAGAACAAATACAATTTTCATTGGATGACAAGTTGATAGTACAATTTTAATCTGAAAACAGCTAGTGCAGAGAAAATGTCATGTTAAATAAGTGAGTAACGATCGTACTTCTGCATCACTTACTTTTTGTCCTTTAACTTTATTTCTAGGATTTGCAGGGGGTTATGAATGGATTCCAGTCGAAAATGCAGCCAAAGAAGCACGAAAGAGGTAAATACAATTATTTGAAAGCATGGTACATATTTAAATGCAGTTGACCGTTAAATATTAAAACATACTCTGTTTGTAAATTGTTACCATCTCGTTTATCAGGCTCAATCATTTCGGCATATTAAATTCAATCCAAACTATGTCCTCTACCTGTCACCAACTTTTCCCCTTATTAAGTTTTCCCGTGTCAAACAAGTTATTTGATTTCCAGAGGGAAATCATTTCTATATCTCAGACCTTTACAAATTTTCCCAAACTTTCTCGTTTTCCCAAGGTTTACTTGTTCATGTAACACACGGTGCAAGGGATTGTAAAGGAATAGAAGGAAGTACCAATATGTAAATCAGATTACAAATTGTGATTGTTCATGCAAAATACCTCTGAGCTGATACAATCCTTTTATCATTAAAGAAGCACATACGCGAGTTTGAATAAAAATTATAAAAGTAGCATAAAACTTAAATTTTCTCTATATTTGTTGCTTTAAACAGGCAAAGTCTGATATAGGTCAACTGATGCATTGCTTCCTCTCTACATAACTCCTAATTTTTTCAAACAGTTATCCTTTTACCTTGAGCTTGACGTAAAAGTTGGAACCTAAAAAATGCAAGATCTGGATCTCCTATTTGCTCCTATTTGAGTTTATGTGCTGGACTATATACCAAGTATTTCATTATTTCCACTATATTATCTAATATTAACCACAAACATTTATCTTTTTTAGCCATCGAGCCATTATGTACGTTATACACAGTGGATGGTGTTTGTTTTCAAAAGGTAACCAGGAGAAGTTTATTTTTTATATATTAATAGGTAGTCCTTCAAAAGTCTAACATATTTCAAACCAGCAGCATATACCGCATATACGTTTGTGCTTGAAAAATCAATAAAATATGAAGTATTTGGACACCATATCTGACGTTTTTAATAGACAAAGGGTCATAAAAGCTATTTTGTTTAAGATCTAGGGGTTGGTTATTTAATATTCAGTTAGCGTGTGTTGAATCTAATAAGAGGAATTTTAGATTTCCAGCAAAGTATGCCAGTACACAATGTCTTAAAATATTTATTGCCTTTGTGATAAATGTAGTAGGGGTTGATCATGTCAAGGTTTAAAGGTTACAAACCGATAAAGAGCAACCAGCAACTTGGCAAACGAAAATGTTTGTGTAAGGTAGAGAGTAGAAGGATACTTTACGGTTTACAAGATCCTAATTAATCATTATGGTTTGAGACGAACTCCTATACAGAGGAAATGCCGTTGCAAAAATATGCATCACTGAGGCTAGTAGTCGTTAAATGTAGTTAATAATCAAGTAATGCAATTAAGTATAGCTTAAAATTTATAAACGCAAACTCTTTAAAAATAGTACAAAAATTTAACTATAATTGACAGACACTTACTTTTTTGAAAGCTACAGGGTTCCAAGTTTCTACATGAAGTGCAAGGTATCCAATAGCCTATGACTAATCCGAGCAGTTCGACCTCGGTTCTGCCTTGTAATACCTTACGGCTGCAATTATAGAACGTTGGCAACTCTCAACACAATTATAATAGTATTTCCGATGATGGATTCGAGCCACGATCTTGTAGTTTAGGTTTTTGAAACAAAGGTTATGCTCCTATTACCCACGGCCATCCATGCACTAAAATACTCTGATAGAATTAACGTAAAATTGTCAGCGTCTTACTAAAATTAGAAAATTACTGTGTAGAATGATAGTCCGACACAGCTGAACTAGAATATGAGCGCGTGTATCACCATGCTACCAAGTTGTTAGTCCACAAACACGACGCTTTTTAGTCACATACAAAGTGTTATGATTACCACAAAATAACTAATGCAAAGTAAACTATAGATAGACCGATCACATGAGGTGTAAAAATTCGCCGAAAAATCCTTTTCTTCTCCAAAAGACGGATATGATGCGGATTTGTTATGCTATTGGCTATGCACTTAGCTTACGACAGTACTGTGAATCTTTTATTTCTCTGCTTTTACTGCAGCATTGCAGTTTTGCCCTTTCATAACACAAAGGTTGAATACATTTGTCGACCGTAGACATCCAGCAAGAATTGAAGTAGCATATAAAATATGCTATGTAAAGCTTGATGTCACATTCGTAGTTAATATTTCTTTGTATGGTTTGTTTCAGCTTTGAGAGAACAATTTAAAACCTCGGCTGAACTAAAGGAGATGAGCAAAAGATTTGTAATGGTCAATATTCAGGTAAAGCAGCATTACAACATAGGAAGTCATATCACAGAAATTTCGAGTGACGTGAGCTAATGCGACATAACTCATATCATTTGATGGTCTCGATGTATTTTTAAATCAACTGCTTACACAGGATAAACTTGCACCTTGTATAGTGCCAAAAGTGTCATCTACGTCAAACAATTATCAGTTTTCAACAAAAGAAACTTACGTTTAAAAATGTATAGGTAGGGAAAGACGTATCGTGTTTACAGTAAAAAGCACAGCTGAGGGACAGAGGGCCAAAAAGATATGAGTATGCCATTAAAACTGCTGAAAGAAACTCGAGCTTGTAACCCCGCAGTATCTGGGAAATATAATGTCATTGTTATTCTGTTTCTAACATGGCAAGGCTTAAAAGATTATTATCATCTCCTATATTATACCCTAAGTAAAACTATGATGCCATAACAACTTCTTGACATATTAACCTGACCGAGCGGCCGAGCGAATATCAAAGTGTGGGTTTGTCTAAGACCCCATCTGGGGCTCCTTTAGGACATTTTTTGTGAAAAGCAGACTAGAATTGTACTTCTAAAAGCAAAGAGAAAAAATTTCAAAAGACTAATAACTCATTTTACGTACGAAACATCTGCAAATCTTTACTACCAAACACGGATTATTCTAAACAATTTGCTTTAATCAAATCCAAAACAAGACTGACTAAGTATTCCGCATTCCACATAATCGCAGGCGATAACAAACAGCGAGAAAATCAAAAAAACGTCTCAAGAAAAGTGGTGAAGCTGAATCCTCCAGCCCCTCGGGCTCCGCCGTCCACGACATAAACTGTACATTTTATCAGAGCAGGCACTATGCGAAGAAATGGCAAACACACAAAAATTTCTCCATTACGTTTTCTCCTTGTGCTGTTCATTATGTCAAAGTTATAAGAAAAATGTATTAATAGTCTTGTTTCTTGAAGTATTTTGAAGGATACTTTATGAACTGGCCGTCTTATTCTTTCGTGTTGTTTTTAACAATCTTGACAACATTTCACCCATTGCTTTCAGGATGACAAGGAAGATGTACCAGACAAGTTTGACATTGACGGGAAGTATACTCCAAGAATCCTTTTTGCAGGTATTATGTAACTTCATTGGATTTTTTGCTCTGTTTATTTTGAAAAGCTAAAGAAAGTGCAAAACTCCGATCGTATTTATACATTTCAAGTTTATGATTTGCTTCACGCTACATAGAAGCATAGTATATCCTGAATTAAAATAAATAAGTAAGGTTTATGGTATTTTAAGATTCTACACAGCATTAACATTTTACATGGGAGTACTGTTGAAAATTGCCCCATAAATTGATTTGAACTAGGCCTCTCTTGTTCCTAAGGTGATTATCAATCCAGTATACCTTTGATGCTATTGGCAGTGTATGTACCGAAAACAATCAATAAAATATAATAGAGGTCTAGATTAACGAAAAAAATCAGACAAACTACAAACACTAGGGAAAATTATCTACAGTCATCACAACAAACACTTTGATGGCTACTCGTTATTCAATCAATCAAATGTCAAACGTCGATTGGTTCATAATACCTATCAGTTTTCCACTAAACGACGGTAAAGATTTTCATTTATTCTGGTAAAAAGTCACAATAAGATGATATAATAAAGGGGACTTGAAAAATATATGGCTTGCAATTGTAAGACATGCATTCTTGTCAATAAATTCAAATTTTTTACACAATAATCTCAGAATATGTCAATCTCTTTTAGATTTAGTAACAGATATATTACAATGACATTGATGTGTCGATTTTTATAGACGTAGGTTTAAGGTTGAAATTAGAGGCCTAAGTACAAATTACTGCATCGCTGATAAATATATGGAAATAGATGCGAAGTACAGATACTATGTTTAATTTTTTTTGTTCTTGACAAAGAGAATACGTGTGTTTTTCTTAGAAATATCGATATGTTAATTAGTAATTTTGATAATTAGACTACTGGTTTTGTTTATAACAAATGCTCATGCATTTTAGGGCTGGACGGAATGATCAAGCGGGAAATCAATAACACGATGACAACTTTGGAACCCAAGTTTTACTACGCATCAGTCGAAGAAAGTAAGGAACGAATCATAATGCTTTATGCTATAATACTATTTAACTGGTTTGCAAACTGGGTTTGATCAAATTTGTAAGCCTTATTGTTTGTAAGGTGTAGCTTTTAAGACTGCAGTCTAAATAATACTCTCGGTCACGAATTAAACAGTTGTATTAATACCAAATGAGGATAACAATTTGCATGAACAAAGTTGCCTTCTCGTGCTCTTATAAGATCAAAAAGCGGCTTAATGATTAGTGAAAACAATTCTAAAGCCATATTACATCAATCTACGTAAATACACTAGAAATACCCATAGCTCAAGAACTCAAAGCTCTTGCAAACGTATCTACCATTCATAGTATAAGATCTTCTAAGCTCAGGAAAAAGCAAGATTTAACAAAAGACAGAAACGTTTCTAAACAAATGTTACTGTCATACTTATATAGATTAAAAGTCAAGTTTACGATGTCGTGCATATTTCAGCTGTCTATCAATTCTGAATACTTTGATTTAGAACTGGAAATGATCGATCTTAAGCATTTTCATCGCTACAAGGAAGTAAATAAGGTATAGGAATGCTAAAAAACACCAAATCAAATCCATTCACGACATTAAGAAAACATATCTGTATTTTTCGCTTACACGTCGTGGAAATAGCCATATGTTGCGTAAAATAGATCCTTTTGGGGGATCTAAGTATGGGAAAACTGAGATGTTTAAGACAGATTTGCGCTATCGGTCTGCTTTTAGTTTTAGTATGAAATTCTTTCTCAGTTTCTTTATAGACACGCAGTTCACTTTCATCCGATTGGTAGTAGTGATCACTTGTTCAAAGTGTGATATTTCTAGATCATCGGCTTGTCTTAAATGGCTACATTGCTGAGAATTGACAATTACCTTTTCTTCCTTTACAGTTATCGCCGGTATGAACCTGGCATCATCTCTAATTAATACAGACCTATCAAGAGGTAAGATAGATAAAGTTGATAAGATCATTACCATAGTTTAATATCAGATAGCAAAACTGTACTACGTTGAAATTTGGTGGTATCAGTATTAACTAACTATGATTCTGAAGTTGGTAGTAACAATACTTTTGAAGACAGAGGCACTACAGAGTACTACCTAAAGGCAACAGTGACAATTTGCTTTGTAATATGGATATGGCCGGCATCCTAAATGGTAGAAAACAGTGATCCTTAAACTTACGCCCTCGCTTTACAGTTTATCAGTAGACGAGCCTACTCTGTTCCGCCTACTCGGGAAAGTGACTCTGCGAGTTTTATATCAATTTGAGCTTGCAGTTTATTTCAAATTGCCTAAATTTTAACAGTTCGCGCTTTCGTGCCTCTCAGACTTGCAAAATTTTCTTCAAGGAATAGTATTCTTTACTGCTTCATATTCACACTTTTATCTTTGCTCTTTATTTTAAAGGACATTGATACCAAAAGATAAAAGTACAATGTCTTAGAAGAATATATGAATTAGCATACTGTGACACTATGACAATATCATTTCAGAACCATACTACTGTTTATTTTGCCTCGGATTGAAACAATACTAACAGTTTTACAGTTTAAATTGTAGTGCTAGCAATAGTAGTATTACTTCCTCGAAGGTGGACATTATGTTTCCAGGGTTGTTGGTTTGTGTGTGTATGCCTGTCTGTCAGAAGATATTGACCGATTTTAGTGTGATAAGACACGTCACAGCAGTACATGATTAGTTGTTGGTAGTGATACGGGTCACAGTCTAGAACGCTTTTAAAGAATTCTTTATAGCTGTTAAACAGAGCACTACCTCAAAACAGTAACATAGTCCGCGTTTGAACTTTCCTTATATAACATGATTCGATCGGGTTTACATAGATCTTGCTAGGATATCGACTGATAACTAGTTAGGCAGCAGGTCGTAGGGGTGTGTTCTCAAGTGAGTGGATCATGAAAAATGGTTTGGTCCATGCTCGAGCTCTGTAAATCCTTCTTATTACCAGTTCAGAGACATAGATAACAGCAGATAGTAGTAGCAAGGGTATTGTGCTAAATTGTTGGATTAGCACAAAATATAATTCAACAGCACGAAAATGATAGTAAGTATGGTGATGTTTTGTGGTTGAAGAATGGAGAGATAGGAACAGTAACGAATACGGGAGACGTTACAGTAAATGCTCGAAGAAGACCCTGGGGGCTTCTTGGGAAAACTGAATTTCTTTCGTGGGGGCCTACTTAAGCAGGGATCATTCGAGCGCGGCTTATTCAAGGGATGAGCTTATTATAAGTCTGGTATTTTCCTCAAACGTTAATATAGAAAATGACCAAATTCTCTTTATTCTTTTCCTGCAGTGAGCTAAATCAAACATTCACACAAAAATTACCATTTTGCAAACAAAATGCATATGTCAATAAAGATTTCTTCATCGTCACCACTGTTGTCTAAGTCAATCATAACATCTTGTCGTGTTGTAGAATTAATGCCCTCCGCATAATGAAGAAAAGATTTTCTTCCTCTGCATCAGCTTGTGCTAATATCTCCATTCTTGTTTAACAACGCTGTTTTTGTCTTAAAACTGCATTTGCTCATCCTCACTTCCATCGTTGTTAGTAATACACGATTAAAGAACGAGTTTCACATGAACCTCACTCCATGCCTCCATTATCCACTTGACAGTTTCGCAATGATCTGGTGCTTTTAAGCAGTTTGCTTCAGTTTTACTTCGAATCTCTTCAAATGCAATTTATGCATCGTATTTTCCGTAAACATGGCCTTAAATGACATGTTCCAGCTACTATTGGTGCATAGATGTGTTTTATACAGCCTCCTAGAATGGAAGTGTTGATATTTTTTGACAAAAATATTTTTAAGTCGGGAATAATTTGAAGGCCGCCAATTTGGAGATGGAAGGCATATTCGAAAAGTTAAGGTATTTTTCCAAACAATAATTTCCTTGATCTTAGACAATGGTGTAATACGAGGATGTTGCTATTGTGTGTTTCTTACTATAGTTGTAACTTCTTCTAGGTTTCGGGGAACATTTGGAATGGCAAACGTATGCCAAAGGAAAGGAAATCGCTAAGAGAGAGTAAGTCAAAAACACATAAACGATTTAGTTTCTTTAGGCGTCTCCACTATTGCTTCAAGCTTAATTTTACATGGAAATTTGTCTTTCAGTTAAGGTTTATTCCTGGTTAACGCCAACGAAACAATTTTAACTCTCTTTACCAATCTGAGCGGAAATTAACCACTGCTTTTTTTAAATAATTGCAGGGGAAAGCCAATGTTTGTTTTGATTCATCGTACGTGGTGTGCTGCTTGTAAAGGTAATTCCTTTTTATTTTTTCTCTAGATTCTAGATTTTGTTGAGGTTGTAAAAACAACAAAACACTCCCAGTCTACTTAATTATTACGGCAAACAAAACATTGCAAGATAACTATGACTGGGTTGGAGATTCCTTTCAGCGTTGTGATATGTGAAACTTGTAGGCTGAAATATATATGTGTAAACCAATTTCATCCATCATATTTTGATCACCAACTTTATCAAGCATGTTTTGTTCTACCAACTACATGAATCATATTTGTTTCTTGAGTCTTTCCAAATTTTATCTAATCAAGCCGTGTAAACAATTCTTACCCATACCTCTTCTTTGAATCTCAAATTTTCGTTTTTAAAAGAGGACATGCTGGATCCTTGAATTCCTTTTGTATATACTAGACAGGATAAAATCACGATAAAACAATTTATTCACTCAAATGTAACGTTAAGATTAACTTTCGACATTCAATAAAAACCCTTTTATTTAGATATAAATATGTAAACATGAATAAATATGTATATATCTTTAATTCTGAAACTTAATCATTATTCTGTTTGGTAACGTGATGTTTGCATGTTTGCGAAATGCAGCTAAAACAAGGATGATTGATCATATTTCGTCAGATAATAATCAAGCACGCATTTAATCAAAATATTGTCACTTGCTTAATCTAGAATAGTGGCTCTAATGCTTAATTAACGTGCATATTGATAATAGGAACGTACAAAATACGTATTGTGGAGTTCTATCCTGATTTTCTGGCTTGGATCTTTTAGCATTTTTTCGTACTTAAATATTCTGCTTAGCTTATTTTTGATTGGTCACTTGTCAAAGTGCATGTCTATTCTGGATGAACTTCGCCAGTGATAACCTTAATTTGATACCTTTGTTTGCTTCTTTCTTCTTTCTCAAGCATTAAAACCAGTGATTGCTAATTCTTGGGACATTTCACAATTGCGAGTTCACTTTGTAATGGTAAACATTGAGGTACGTTGCCTGCAAACCAAGTACGTAATTTACGTATTAAAACCAGTTTGACAGTTCACGGTCATTTAAGGACACTTTACTTATTGCCAATTAATCCTTTACATGTGAGCTTACGGTAATCAGTCTAATCACACGATGCATCGTTGTAGAAACTACAAATACCATCCATAAATTTTAAACAACAGTAGCGTGTATCTAAAATGTTTGTTTCTGAATGCTATTATTCAAACAGAGGAAAAGTTAAGACTACAAGTTTGTTACATAGTAATAGATTAGAGAAGAAACAGGGTGAGAAAAGGATAAGAAGTTTTGCTCCATAAAAATCTCAAAAATTGACTCATCCCAAGTTTGACAATTACATTAATGCGTAAAGCAGAGAAAAGTGAAAGAAAACTTTTCTGTTTTTTGTGTTGATAAAGTTAGGATAAGCAGTATCTACTTGGCTACATTGCTAGGCACAGTTAGAGCCAAAAATTTGTCATTTGGATTTCATTTTCTTCGAATAATTTAGTTCTTATCGTAGTTCATTGTTGAAAAAGTACATAACCTATTTGGATTCATTTATTTATATATCCATTGCATATAATAAGGAAATTTGTTTTACGTATGCAAAACTACTCTTTCCATTTTCCATTTGCTAAACATTCTTCCTTTTTCTTTTTAGGATGATGAAGAGCCAGAGGATAACCAATTCCGTGTTGACGGTGGCTATTATCCACGACTGTTTATCTTAGGTAGTATATCAAATACAGTTTGCTATGTATTATGTCTATGGCACTCAGACTTTCGCTTTGTTATCCAGTCAGTGGCAACATATCCTTTCACAAGACATGTCTTTCTTTAAACAGCAACATAAATCATTTGCAACACTAAGGTAAAATGTTTAAGGTTTAGCCGTCTTGCCTGTTTATCTCTTAACAACTTTGAAAGGCATAGACAGCGTCTGTCTATCTGTCTGTCTATCTATCTATCTATCTATCTTTCTGTCTGTCTGTCTATCTACCTGTCTGTCTGTCTATCTATCTATCTATCTATCTATCTATCTATCTATCTATCTATCTATTCATCTATCTATCTATCTATCTATCTACCTGTCTGTCTGTCTGTCTGTCTATCTATCTATCTATCTATCTATCTATCTATCTATCTATCTATCTATCTATCTATCTATCTATCTATCTAACTATCTGTCTGTCTGTCCAATTTTATTAGTAGTTGATAATGTAATAGACTACGACCGTAAAACTTTCCAAATTAACTCTTGTTATCGTTTTTGAAATAATTTACCATAAAAAATGCTTTTAATCTACAGATTCCAATGCAAAGGTCGTCAGGGAGCTTCATAATGATGACCCCAAATACATCAAATATAAATTTTCATATTCATACGAGAGCCAAGGTACGATTCATATGTAACAAAATTTATTTACTTACGACAAACATGGCTCAATGTTGAATATGCTTCTCACCTAGGGAGTGTCTATTATCGTCGTTTGTAGTCGTTCCTGATATAAGCATGTCAGGTGTGTTTCCATGTAATGGACAGAAGTAGAGTTATGATAGAAGTTAGGACACACTTTGCAAGACTTGTATCTAAAAGATGAGGAAAATTGTAAAAAACTGTGATTGTAAAGCATTGGTTTAAAAATACCAAAACTAGCAATAGAAGAGCTGCTTCCCAGCACGTTCAAATTTGGTACTGAGAGGACTAGCAAAGTAGATCGTGATTATTTAAAAATTTGCATCACCATTATCATAGGGATCCATGGGGATTTAGACAATGATTACTTTGTATACTTTCGTCTGTTGATCAAACCCTTAACCTCTGTTTCCAGCAACATCCTTCTCCATCAAAAACATATTTATGCTGAAAAGGTCAGGACTAAACAGCGTACTCGTTTCAAAATCGCTTCATAATATAAATGCAGTTACCAACTGAGAGAGTAGTGAGGGTTTTTTAGCATGGAGCATCAGAGCTTAAAATTTCTAACAAAATGAAAGCTACCATGATTTTAACAACTGAGGTACTTTCCTAATTTTCACTGCGTCTTTATCACAGTTAGCTTATTCATGCCTGAATGTTTCTCAATATCAAACTTTAGTTAACAAATATTTCTTCTTTCGATAGTCGTCACTTTAATGAACAAAGCTTATCGACATTTTGGAGACTTGACAAAAGCTGCTTCGTCCCCTCCATCACAAAGTGAGTTTGTACTCTTTATTTCTTTATATTTTTCTTGTAGTTTTATGTAATTGTGTCAAAGTGTCAATCAGTTATAGGTAGTGGGATGATATCAAGCAATTAGAGAAACTATATTTTTAAGTGGAAAATATATTCAGCAGGTTGCGAGCATAATTTCAGTACCAAGGAGATATTCAGTAAGCGGCCAAGAGACATGTAGTAGTCAGTATATGTCAAGGAGATATTCAGGAAGACAAGAGGTCGTCTGTGGTAAGCAGTGATGATGAATTCAGTGAGTGGTAAAGACAGATTAAGTAAGTCAAGAGGAGATATTCATTATCCAGTAAGCACTAAAGAGATATTCAATGAATGATGAGGAGATATCTTTAAATTGATAAGGACAAACTCGGTAAGTGGTGAAGAGGTATATGGAAGTAGAATTAGAAATGTTCAATAACTAGTAAGATATTCATTACGTTGGGGAACGTCGGTAATTGAACTGAGAAGATTCAAAATTTGGCGTGAGGTTATTCCCAACATGGCGAGGGATATTTAGGAAGAGAGTAGGAATATAGGAATACAGGAAAAGGCTCAGGAGAGAGATTTCAATTCTATTTTGTTTTTCAAATAAACGACGTAAAATTGTGGAAACATGAATTTCTCTCATTTTACAGATCCTCAGATTAGGACGGATCCCGCCTTGCAATTAAACGCACGATCACATCAAGTTGGATTTGAAGAGGCGAAGAATACGTAAGAGTTTATATAGTTCTGTAGCAGTTGAAGCCAGGTATTTTCTGTGCTTTATCATATGATGCCAAATGAAAGCGGCCTGGTTCAAAAGAGACCTAACAAGTTCAAACTCCCGTCACTACAAAAAATTTGTAGTGAGAGAAGATACGTTGTGCCTGCTCGCAAAAGAAAGGCTCCATCCTAGTATGTTCCATAACCCTGATGCGGAAGTCAGATATGCTGCTTAAAGAGCATGCCAATACACAATATAATACTTTTTCTTTCACTTTGGGCTCTTTGTGAAGGGTGGTCTTAGCGAATCCAATTTCTCAACAATTTTGCCTTCTTCTAGTGGTCCACATCATGATTTGGTAAGCTGTTTTACAGCTGGAAGCCCTTATTGTCACTTACCTCTTTTAGTCGCCTTATGCGACACGCAGAGGATACGTTGGGTTTGTTTGGGATAATAAAACGCCTAATTCCATAATACATATGTTATCTGTTATTATATGTCAGCAAATTCATTTGGTTCAACAGATGGTTAGATATTTCTACCATGGATAATCGGAAATGGTTACGGTAACTACTAAGTTGTTGTCAGGCTAAATTAACTAAGTGTCATCAGTGTGAGAGATGGAGCGGTCTACAGATACATTCGACAAGAGTTAGCTAAAGGAACATTGCAAAGACTCTCCATATAACTTAATACGTCCCAGCTGAGGGGTCAGAAGTAGCACTTTCATTTACTCTGTATTTATGACACATTCGCATACACATTTCTCCCTTTCATTAGCAACAAGCCTATCATGCTTCTGATTCATCGCAAGACATGTCCTGCTTGTAAAGGTAATTATATTTACGTTGCTTGTAAATCAAATCAAAGCCCCTTGATTACAAACTACTCGCTATTTAGTAAGGAAGTTGTTTGTATTTACAATAGAAGTATGTGCTATACTGTTTCGCGACAACACCAAATGATTTTACTGCAAAACAAGTGTCAGGTCCTATCAAGAAAAATAGGATCACAAGTCCCCTTCCACAGAGTGGTATACCATCATTAGTTCATGCCGGAGGGAAATACTGTTAACGGAAGGCATATATTGGGCCCCTGCAATTACGTTTGAAGAACACAACAATTACACTTTGATCTGAGGCCATGCGGTCAATGATGCACTTTTATTTCGGTACTCAGTATCATGTTATTTGTTAAAACACGTTTGAGCGGAACATCACAGAACTACACACGTCAAAATATACATGGCTTTACTAACGTTACTTAAAAGCATAATAAATTAATGTTAGTTGACTTGGCTAGCATTGCCTGTGTACCTGCATGCTTGCAATTGGGTATCATATTACACATAATTGGGTATCAAACACATCCATTAGAAAGGAAGAAAATTTAAGGATGGATTTTCGTGAGTGTAATAACGATTTTATTGATATATGGGATTGGTGGGATTCAGTCAAATCTCTTATACGTACATTATAAAGTAAACAAGGACGTCGAAAAGGAACTATTAAGAACACCGGCCTAAAATGTAGTATTATGTATGACTCAACTGCCTTTACATAAATTACTTATCAGATTTGGCATAAATGAGATACAATATAAACGTACACTTTACCAATCATTTTGAGATTGAAACAATTCATACCCTAATTTTCTGAACTATAAGGCCTTAATTGCACGACAGGAAGAGACGAATGAGGCTTTAAAATACTTCTTATAGAGTGAATACGACCAAACTACCATGAAAAAAATCAATAATTTTACAGAAAGTAGATACAATATGAGATATGACTTACAGTTACAGTGAGTTTACACCTACATAAGTGCAAGGTGGGGTTTCTACAGGTACAAAAAAAGAAGTGAATACAAAAAGATGGATGGGGATCTTAATTTCACAAAAACGAAATCTGCTATCGTATTTCACAGGATATTAATTTGCAAAACAGAAGAGGAGCAGCCATTACGTTTTAGCGGACGTTGATATGCATTGTAATGTTCTTTGGTCGAATTCTGGGGTCACGGCTTTGTTAAGCAAGGCTATTAAAATTTCAAACACCGTCAGAGACATATTGACGTACGTTAAGTGCAGTAATACAAACAAACCAGGTATTAATTTAAGCATTTTTCGTTGTTTTTTAGCTGTGCACAGAATGCTGGGAAGAGACGAGGACTTCAAAAGGAAGGCACAAAATTTTGTATTGATCGACATCGAAGTAAGATTCCCACATTCATATTAAAAATAAATAAATAAATATAAGTTAAATAAATTGTAAATACAAAAATTGTTAATAAATACGGCAATGTTATTTGCACATGGTACGAGGTAGAATCACGTTCAGATAACATAAAATAGTAACAGACTGTCATCAAAAGGTGAAAATCTTTGAATCAGAACCACGATGAAATATGTTTTAGATATAAACACAAGCATCTTTAGAACATGAAAAAACATAGTTGTTTTCTTCCATTTGTTCAACTTCATCTCACATCTTAGTATGCAAAAGATGCAAAATCATGAAAATTAATCTTGTCACTCGATTTGATAGTGAATGAATCGAGGCAATGGTATAATGATGTTTAAAAAAGTATATTGTAAAGCAAATCTTTAGTATATATAGCAATATCACGGACTACAAGCACGACCTTTATCGTTTTTGTCGCTGTCATCATCACCCTCCTCCTAATTATCATTATTATCATCATCAATACCATCATTATCATTATCATCAGTATAAATATTATCATCGATATCACCATGAATATCAACATCAATATTATCATCAGTACCAATATCATCATCAATATCACAGTCAGTATTAAAAGCATAATCACCACCACCACCACTACTACCATCATCATCTTCAGTATTTTTATCTTTATCAGAATCGTTATCATCATCATGATCATTCTCATCAATATCATCATCAGTATGAAAATCATTATTAAAATATTATCATCATTATATTATCATTATCAATACCATTACTATCGTCATTAACAAGATCTTCAGAAGTAACCATTGCAATTTCATCATTATATTCGTCGTCATCCTTCCCCTCGTTATCATTGTAGTATGTCTTCCTGTACTAAATTGTCTTATAGGATGACTCTTTTCCTGATGTGGCCGACACATTCGACGTAGATGGAACATACGTTCCAAGGATATACTTTTTGGGTAAGTTAATGGATTAAAGCAAATAAATGTAAAATTAAATAGTTATGATACGTGAAACACATATCTATCTATGCCGCGGAAACACTTCTCGACTGCCAGGTTTGTTTGAAGCAGACATTGTAGGATACAGGAATAAAATCAAAAGCATAGCTTTAAGCATCTAATTGGATAATTAACAGAGTTCAAATAATTTAAAATCTTGACTATATACAGTACTCGGTTTATTCAGATACTAAGCACTTCAAGAAAGAGAGACTATCTGACGTAAAATG